>JAZKJV010000689.1:0-286767 GCA_037367405.1 Ottelia alismoides
TGAGGCGAAGGGAGTGGTATGTGTGTTGTGTAATTATTCAATCCTTTGTTCATGTCCATTTATTGTTTTAGTGGGTTTTTGGGTTTTTATAATTTTTTATTTTTTTTATAATTTTTATTTTGTTTATATATTTTGTAATTTGTAATTTTTTATTTTTAATGATATATTATATATACATATAAAGAAATAAACATATAAGAAGAGAGAGGGATGTAGTATAAGGATACATAGACATATATATATACTCAATATATTAAGTATAATATATATATATATATATATATATTTCAGGCTTTTTATATTTTTCTAATTTTTATGTTGTTTTTAATTCTAAAAATGTCCCTAATATGGGACTAATTAAATAGGCCGAAATTAATTTGGATTTTAAAATTATATAATAAGTGTCAAAATTAACCCATATTAATTTTAATACATAAATAATGATATGTAGATAATTATAAAATAGGAAACATATTTTTGGTATTTTTGAAGGGTTTTTATATTTTTTTAGGATTTTGGAGCTTCTTGAAATTTTTATATTTTCTTTTTCTATTTTTTTGGGTTTTTCAATTTCTGGACTCAATATATAAATAAATATACCATATATAATTTTTTGGAATTTTTCAAAAACATTTTCTATTTTTTTTATTTTCTAATTTAAACAGTGCAAAAAGGGCTTCTTTTTCATTTTTAATAATTAGGAAAAATGGCAAAATTGTGAAATAAAATATGGACGTGCAAGTGCATCACATGAAACATTGATCCTAATTTTTGTGAGTTTTTTAGAAGCCACATAGGTATTTAAAATAAATAGATCAAAGACTCAACAGTAAAATAGCCTGGCAGGGGCATTTTTGCAAATAATATAAGTTCAGAGGGTTACAGTGCAAAAACACCAAAATATTATAACGTATTCTACAATTTTCAGGACTAAAACTAAATAAACAAACCCGCCAGGGCTTACATGCAATTTTCACGCGCCTCACGTGGGACTGCACGTGAGGCACAGAAAGACCTAAATGCAAATTTAATAAACTTAGGGTCCTTTCTGCAAAATATACAATTTATTTACAACTTGCTATTTAATTTACAATATTAAAAATTAAATACAACAAAAGTGGGGGTTGAATATGCAAATTACCCCCAAAGTGCGCACGGGCGAACGACTCGGATTGATTCACTTGCCACACGTCGCATATCCGGCGGTCGATACCACTTCACGGATCCACGGTGGAGATTAGATCATCTGGCGTGATCCTAAGGCTAAGGCGCGGGCAGATCCAACGGTTGTGCTTTGACCTGGGGAGACCTCCTCCATCCGACGTCGGCGAGGCAAGGTGAAAGAACAAGGAAGAAGGCCAGGATGGCCGAACTTCCCCGCCTTCGAGCTCGCTTCTCCGGTGTCCTTCGAGGCTTCTGAGGCTCCCACTGGCTTCCTGGCAGGTGACTCTCGCTGCTGGAGGTTTCTGATCGGACGGAGGGGCACTGGAGCACCTCCTTGACGTCGAAGAAGTCAAGGGGCTCCAGGTGTCTCCGATGAACTCTGTAGCGGCTCCTGGTGCTTATCGACGCACCTGACCTGCAGAAAAACACTCACACGACTCGAGGGGAGTTCCTCGGCCCAAGATGAAGCTGCATCAGCACGAAGAGGCGGGTGGAGGTGTTCGCCGGAGCAGAGCTCCGGTGAACTACGGGTCGGCTTGGTTACGCTACACCTACGAGCTAAGTGCTAATTTAAATACAGAAATAAAATGACGGGAATAAAAATTACCTAAGAAAAATAAAATGCGCAACTCGACTTGGCCGGGGAGGCCAAGGAGCAGGACCGCCGGAGTTGGTGGCCGTGGGTGCAACCTCCGCCGCTCCAGCCCGCTCAAGCCCTCCAGGAGCTTCTCCCTGTCACGGAGGAGCACGCTAGACCGAAGGTGGGGACTGAGAACGAAGGAAAATTGACCAAAATTTGGAGGAAGGCGGAGGTGGTTTATTTATAAACAGGCTGGGGCACCCTTATTGAATTGTGAATCTCGATGAATCGAGGCTATGTACAAGGAAGCATGGGATAGGGCGTGGGTCATGGATGTACAAGGAACACTTTTCATGAAGGGTCCCATCGATCTCGAGCTACAAAATTGGCGTGAAAAATCGGGGAAGTGGGGGCTCCGTGATCTGTCAGAGCCGCAGGTCTAGGTCCAAGGAGTTGACCTGCGGTCAACTAATGGTGGCCTGCCATTGGTCCACGCAGGCCACTAGAGGACAAAACAGGCTGGAAGATTAAAGAATAAATTATTTAAATTAGTAAATGATTTTATTAATTTTTTCTTATAAAATAAAAAATGTGTATTATTTCATGTAGTATTTATTTATGATTTTTATTTATTTTTTTGAGGTATTTTATTACGGTTTTATTTTAATAATGTGTATATGTATGTATTTACATGTATTTTTGTATATTTTATTTTTAATTTGTTTATTTTATTTTATTATTTTATTGTCTTATTTTATAAATTTATAATTTCTTTTTGCGAGTGTAAATATATTTTTATTTCATTTTAAGAGTTTATTTACATTTTTAAATAAATGTGTATATGTATATGTAGGTATACTTATAGGTATTTTACCTATGAATTATATATATTTTATTTATTTAATGTATTTTATTTGTTTTTATTTTGGATTTGTATTAATAAGTTTTATATAATATTTACAACATCATAAAAAAATATAGATGAATAAAGAATAAAAGAATTAAAATCCCCTTTTATTTATGTACATACTTATTTTATAGGTGTTTTGCCTATGTGATACATAGGCTTATTTTATTTCACAAGTTCTTTTTGGTTTTCTTTTAATTTCAGTATGTACATGTATTATATACATTATTTACAAAATTCTAAAAAATATAAATTTATATAAATAATAAATATTGAATAAAATGAATATTTAATCAGTACTATATGCAAGGCGAGCTAAAAATCTAACTTCCACAGATGGACTCCAAAAATTATGAAACCGATTTTATAAAATAGTTCATGGGATGTTATATACAATTAAAGGTGAGTTTGGGTGATTTGGAGTTTTTATTTGCAAGATATGGGTCTGTGAAGTTGAGATTCTTGCTTTTTTATTTTGTGTATAAAATGTACTCTGAGTATTATTTTTACACAAACTCAATTTTGTATTTTTATTTACATTATTGTCTACAACTTTCATGTACAAAAGATTGTAAATTGATGAACGAATAATTATATACAAAATAGGTGTCAAAAATGCATAGATAAATGAATAAAGAAATAAGGTGTTTATTGTATACTGGCCCTTATCTCCCCCTACTTTATTCCTTGTCGACCAATTCCATGCTGGCCTTGGTCTCGGGGTTCGGGTCATAAAATATTTGCATATTTTATTCCTTTTTCTTTTCTTTCCTTTATTCTATAATTTTGGCATTAAAAACCTTATTCTATGTACATTTAATACAATAAATAATAGATGCTATTATGAACAAATTGATGCTATTTCTCTGCATTTGCTGGGGTTTTTGAGGCCAAAATGATAGAATAAAGGTGATGAAATGGAGATTCATCAACCATCCAGGTGCAGCCGCTCGACCTCCGCCGACCTTGTCGGAGCTCCCTAGAGCTCCGTCGAGTCATCGGAGGGTACCAGCCGATGCGGGAGCCCACAGCGATTCTTCCCCGACCTTTAGCTGCCCGCGAGGAGACCTCCAGCACCTTCACGAGCCCAGCAATGTTCGCCGACGACCAGTTCTTCCAGGAGCCTTCCCCGACGTCAGATCGTCCTCTCCCTCCAGATTCAATCCCAGCCATCCATTCGAGGAGCTTCGCCACCGTCCGATCCTTCTGAGGATCGATCTGAGCCGCACGATTAGATGAAGAGGCATCCGTGATTCCTGAGCCGTCCGATCTCCACATTCCATCTTCTCAGCCGTCGATTCCCCAAGGGTTTCGCCACAGCGTACGAGGACCGTCAGATCTGCCACGTGGTGGACCCTCATCCGTTCGATCAGGCCCGTGCTTCTTAATTAAAGGCGCCCTTATTCTCACCCGTTGGATCATCTACGTGGCGTCATCTCTGCCGTCGACATTTAATAAAGGGTAATTTATTCTTAGGCCCTTAGCTTTTTGGTCATTTGTCTTTAGTCCTGTAAATATTTTAGATACTTTATTTTAGTTAGGTAAATTGCACTATGGACCCTGTCATTTTATGCATTTGCATGTATACCCCTGCCTGTAGTGTGTCACGTGCGTCGACACGTGTTTATTTGGGATATTTGCATTGATAGCCTTGTAGTTCTGGGATGTTCATGAATGAATGAAAACTTTTAGATAATTGCATATATACCCCTGTGCGTAGTTTATTTGTGCATGTGCGTATATTTTTTTGGGTATTTTACGGTTGAGCCCTCATACTTTTGGTACCTGTTACCAATTAGTCCGAGAACTTTACTTTTATTGCAATTAGGTCCCTGTGTGCCCCAGAGACGCGCGTCGCGCGTGACTTTTTGGGATTTTTGCATCGGACCCCCTAGAACTTTCACTAATTGCATACAAGTCCCTATGCACTGTACTTTGGTTTTGATTTTGAATAAAATATCAAACTAACTCCAAATTCAATGAAAATTGGACACATGGCTCCTGCCATGGTGTAAAATTTTCTAGAATTTTTGGGGACATTTTTGATTGTATTTACTATTTTTAAAAATTCAAAAACAAGCATTTTCTTTACTGTCTGACTTAAAAATTCACAAAAAAATATTAAAATACTCTAAAAATTATAAATTAGCTACTGTGTATTTTGTCTTGTTTGATTTTCTGACCAATTTTGGTCATTTTTCACTATATAAAACTCATAAAAATTGAAAAACAAAAACCTATGAAAATTCTAATAATTCTTTTAAAAATCCAAAAAAAATAATTCCAGTGGCCAAATTTTCTTTGTAGTTTCTACTATACATGAAAATTACCTTCAGGCTCTTTAGGGATTTTTCGATATTTTATCTAAGTCCCTCAAGCTTGGCTGGACATTGTTGTTATCTTTTTGCATTGTTTGATTTTTAGAAAATTAAAGAAAAATTAGAAAAAATACCAAAAATTCATTAAAAACAGTAAAAAACATAAAATACATAAAAACATTTTTATTTGAATTTTTGGCTGAGTTTTGAGTGCTTTCATAATTGCTTGAATTGGCTTGTTTCCCTGTTTTCTTCATTTTCTTTATTAACCAAAAATCCAAAAAAATTATAAAAATTTAAAATCCACCAAAAAAGTCATTTGTTTATATAGCCCTATTTTTGACTACTTCGTAGGCCGCAAGGCCATCACGTGCTCCCTGATTCCGACCCTGGTCGCTATACCGGGCTAATCTAATTGCCAGGACCGCTATTGTGTTTGTTTGATTTTTATATTATCTTGGTGGTCTGCACTTAATTTTTCTTGATTGAGCTGAGATTCTCTTTGATCCGGGTCGCAACGACCCGAGAGATATTTTTATCGAATCCGGATTAGTGGAATTTTGGCTCATCATCCATCATCCAGGGGTAAAGAAGAGGAAGAAGTAGAAGACTGAAGGGAGGGTGGGAGGGAGAAAGATGAATGTCTGGAAAGAGAAGAAAGCTGATGAGATCTAGAAAAGCAAACAAGATCGGTCAAGCAAAACCCCAAATTCACCTATGCACCCAGAGCTGATGACCGTAAGAGATCGGTCTTTTATCTTGTCAGTTTTATTTAGGTGATAAATTCAGTCTTTCAGAGCGATTAAGCGAGCTGATAGGGATCCAATACTCCTAACAGACTGTCTTGGATAAGAAACCGATAGTCTGTTAGGAAATCGGATGTGGCTCTAGCCTAGGATGCGAGTCACTCTCTTGCTCATCCAAACCAGACAATGAGGGGATTACTCTCTCAAGACAAATTATTAGGTCAATATCTTTTAAGATCAAGTTTGGTTCAGTCCCAATTTTTATGATTTTTGTTTTTTAGGTCTTTTTCAAGCAAACAACACCTAACGATTTTTTCGGTTTTCCTGATTATTTAAGTCCGAAAACAGGGGGAGAAGACAAAAAAGTCAATGCGCGAAAAATCAATGATGCATGTAGAGTAAGAAATGCGTACATGACTCCAACAGTCTATATGCAAAATGATCCGCGCATAAAATAAAGGCTGAAAGTAAACTACCTATATAATGCACGAGAATCAGACCCTAGACGAAGCAATGTCTACACGTAAGCACAGTAGCCGAGTACTCAAGCCCAAGTCTGGAGTCCTATCTTGGGAGCCACTCGGTGTCCGCCACAACGGATCCTGCACGTGCTGTATGTGACTCCTCAAGGCACGTAGACTAGAGCCTAAATAATCCGACTTTTTCTTTGTGATTTAATTAATTAGGTCCCATTATCGAGCTATAGGTACATGCAGATAATTAGGTGTTTGGATCCTAATCAATTACGTCACAATCAATGAAAATCCTAAGCTAAGGCTAAAACCACGTAAATCAGATAAGCAGTGAAATAGATGCGAGAAAACAAAACCGTCGAAAAACTACAGTGAGGTCCCCGAGCACACCGGTGCTCGGCGAAACAGACCCCGATAAGTCATCACAGTCTGAGTCTCTGTCCCTATATTATTACAAATTAATAGTTTGCAGAAAATAAAACTAATCTAATTCTAATCTAAACTACGATTATTTTACGGCTATTCAGCGGCTCCTGCACTTCGGTTCTCCTCCTCGTGCTCTCCTACGGTTCCGTAAAGAAGAGAGCCGCCTCCGAATCCCGCGGTTGCTTCGGCTTCCGAAAAAGCCGCCTCGGTCTCGGACCCTCGTAAGAAATAGAAACAGAAGTGTGTCACTCCAAAAAATATGTAAATAAATCAGATAAAAATATCTACAAATATCTACAGAAAAGCCACGAAAAATAAAGACGTGAAAAATCGAAAAAGACTACTAAGCCGTGCTCCCCGGCAACGACGCCATTCTGACAACCGGAAAAATCCTCAAGAAGATTTCTCATTATCGGGCCAAGGTAAAGGTAGTCGATGTCGTTGTGACTCGAATAGAGAAACTCGGTCAATCAAGAAAAATCAAGACCACTGATAACCGTCCGAATGACTAAGGTAAAGGTACAGAAATATAGGTCGTTGCGACCTCAATCACTCAGACTAAGTATATCAAAAAAAATGAACCACTCAAAAAATACGTAAAATCGAAACAAAGCGGTCCTGCTATGATATTAACCTGGTATAGCACCCAGGGTCGAACACAAGGGGCACGGATTGGCTAAAAAGCCTACGAAGTAGTCAAAGAATCAGAAAAAAAGGGAAAACATTTTTTTTGTGGTTTTTAATTGTTTTTAAATTTTTTTGGGATTTTTAATATGTGAAGAAAATGAGAAAGACTAAAAACAATCACACTTCAACAATTATTTAATGCATCAAACATCAAGCAAAAATTCAAGAAAAAATGTTTTTATGTTTTTTGGGTTTTTAAGTGTTTTTGGTGAATTTTTGATAATTTTCTGAAGTGTGTTTTATTTTCTAAAAATCAAACAGTGCTAAAAAGACAAGGTACTGTCCAGCCAGACCCCAAAATCCAAAAATAAAATATCTAAGGATCTCAGAGGGACCTGGAGGTAATTTTCCTGTATACTAGAGAAAACAAGGAAAATTTGAGCACCAAAATTATTGTTTTTGGGTTTTTAAATTATTTATTATGATTTTTATGAGTTTTGAGGTGTTTTTAAATTTTTAGGGTTTTTACTCAATGAAAAATAGCCAAAATTGGCTAGAAAATCAAGAAACACAACAGAAACAACACCTAATTTTTATGGAATTTTTGGGGGTGTTTTTATATTTTTTTTTGGGATTTTTGAATCTAGACAGTAGCTAAAATGAGAGTTTTTGAATTTTTAAAAATAGCAAATAAGATCAAAAATATCCTCAAAAATTCTCAAAAATTCTACAACATGGCAGGAGCCATGTGTCAAATTTTCATCGAATTTAGAGGTGATTTGATATTTTATTCAAAAATCAAAAGGGGGCACAGTGCACAGGGACTTAAGGGCAAATACCCGAAGATCTGGGGGTCCAGGTGCAATTTTCCCAGCAAGTCACGCGCGTGGCGCGTGCCTGGGGCACTCAGGGACCTTTTGGTAATAAAAACAAGTCCTAGGACCTTTTGGTAACTCGTACCAAAAAGTCCAGGGGCTGTTATGCAAATAACCCACTAAAAGGCGCACATGCGGAAATAAAACGTTCACAGGGGCATATATGCAATTACCAAAAAGTATTCATTCATTTAACACACAACCAGAACTACAGGATTAATATTGCAAATACACCAGACAAAGCACGTGGCGAAGCACGTGGGCTCACACATATAGGGGTATAAATGCAAATATAAACAAGCACGAGGTCCAATGTGCAATTTACCCTGCGTGAATAAAACGCATAAAATATTTACAGGGCTGAAAGTAAAAACATAAACTACGAGGGGGCCTAAGGTAAATTACCCCTTTATTACGTCGACGGCTGGATGAGCGCCACGTATCTGATCTAACGGCTGAGGACGGCGGGCGCTTCTCTTCTTCCGCACGTGAGCCTGATTGACGGCGCAGAGGGGGCCACGTGGGAGATCTAACGACCTCGGGTGCTGGTGGTTCCCTCTCTCTGCTCTAACGGTCCGGATGAAGCTTCGAGATGATCAACGGTGTCTGCTCCTCGATGAATGGGCGGTGACGATTGAAAGGGAGCTCCGAGGGCTATCGGACGGTGATGGAGGACCCTTGAAGAACAGGTGGCCGGCGAGGTTCGCCGGCCTCGTGCGCGTGCTGTGGGCCTCCTCAGCTGCCTCTGAAGATCGGAGAAGGTCGGCGATGACGTCCCGCAGCTGGTGGTGGCCTCCGATGGCCCAGTCGAGCCCTGGAGGGGCTCCGGCGAGGTCGACGGAGGGGACGCTCCTGGACTGATGTTGGGAAGCCTCAGATGGCCTCCTCGTGACCTGCAAAATAACCCAGAAGCTTCGCGGGTCGAGGGCAAAGTGCCTTGACCCGATGAAGCGGCGTGAAGGTGAACTGTGGGTCGGGGCGAGCGAGCTCCGGCGAGCGGAGGATGGAGGAGCTCGAACCCCAGCTCCTGTGCGAGCTGGGTTGAACGAAGGGGTGGAGAAGGTGCGTCGAGGGATGGTGAAGGTGACAGTGTGTCCCGATGACCGAGAAGATACGCGATATGGTCGGAATCAAAGGAACGCGGCGGAACTACGATTTGGGGGAAACTAAAAATTAAACGAAATGGGAAGGCTAGAAGGATACCTGGGCGGTGTGGTAGACTGTGCTGGAGCTTAGGTAGCTCCTGGTCGTGGCCTCGAAGGACGTCAAGGCCTGAGGCTCGAGCTCCTGCACGGGGCGGAGCACGGCGGCGCAACGTCGCCGGATCAGTGGTCCGGCCACCTCCTCCTCGCTGCTACAAGGGCAATCGCGAGCTGTCACCTCAGGGATCGCTATGGAGGTCACGGGAGTGAGAGTGGAGAGCCAAAGATGGCGGAATCGAGCAGCGGAGCTCAGAATATATATGAGTGCAGACCCGACTAGGGCTGATCGGGTAGGGTCACGGTGGCGCGCGGATCCCGAGGTAGATGCCCGGCGAGGGTGTCGGATGTGGGAGGTGTCAAACGGAGCCGGGGTTTAGGTGTTAGGCAATCGGGTCGAGCGGGTATAAATCCGAGAAGAAGGTCCGGCGCTCGAATCCGCGAAGAATGGCCCTGGGGGGGGTCAGTTGACCGGGCGGTCAACATCCCCAGGGCCCAAAGAAATCAGGCCACGTGGCAAAATCTTGAGGTGACAAATACACCTAGCTAGGGGCCGAATCAGCAAAAACTTTCAACATGAAATATTTTTCTTTTATTTTTTTCTATTTTTTGGTGATTTTTAATTAATTTTTGGAAATAAAAATAGGGTATTTACATAATATAGCTATACATAGGTATTTGTACAATGTTTCTTTTTTTTTTGATTTTTAATTTGTTATTTTTGTGCATTTTTATTCCCATTTTATATTTTATTTATTTATAGTATAAAATTAGGAATAAAAGGGTATTTTTATTTTATTTTTATTGTTTATATACATGGGTGGAATAAATAGTTATATACATTTATATACATGATATATAAACAATGTATTTTTGTATTTTTAATTTTGTTATTTTTATTTTATTTTTGTTTTGATTCTTTTTATTTTATTTATTTACAATATGTAACATAGAATATTTACAAAAAGTTTACAAAATAATTTTATTTATTTATAGGGTTACATAAATAAGGAGGCATGGTTTATGTACATGGTGAAAGGGTGTTTTTGCATTTTTGATTTTTAGATTTTTATTTTGTTTTTAATAGTTTCTAAATATATACAAAATATGTACAAGCATATTTTTGGGTGAGGAAAATATAATTTTATTTATTTACAAAAATCTATACACATGAGCCCCTATCTCCCTCTACTTTGGCTTTTATGCGGTCAGGCCCATGCTGAGCCCTCCCTTGGGTTAGGTTGCTCAATATTTATTCTAAATATTTCCCTCTTTTTCTTTTTAATCTTTATTCTTTTATTTTTGCACAAAAACATGCTAATTATAAGTATTTACACAATGCATGCTTTTGGTAATTATTTGTATTTACATATATCTACATGCATTTGCAAAGGTTTTTGTAGCTAAAATATAAGAATAAAGAGTGATGAATGGGTATTCATCACCCCCCTATACTTAACTTTGCTAGTCCCTTAGCAAACACTTATTTGAAAAAGAAGTGAAAAAGAAAGAAAAAGAAAAAGAAAAAGAGGATGTACATGGATCAAGGTTGAATTATTAAACTTTCCTTCATTAAATTGAAATATGGAGCTCGATCAGATCTTTGGATTATTAATGTGTCGGAACCTTATTTGGACTTAAGCTTAAAACCCAACAGCCTCTAAGTTCCACCAATCTATGGACAAGACTCCTTAATAAACCAGATCAGAACAAGTCTACATACACAAACTCTAATGACCATGAATCTTTCCATGCAGTGTAAGTGATATGTGGCTCCCCACCTCAGAAGTAACAAAGAAACAGCCTCCCTCAACCTGGTAACTCCAATGCCTCGGTCTAGCAACTCTTTCCTCGAGAAGCGGGGTATTCCCTTCTAAGTTCAAGTGCAACCGGCTCAAGAAGAGGGGGAAGAAGTATAGAGTTTTGGAAGCCTAGCCAGTGTAGCTAAGTCTTCCGCTGCAAGCTTCATGAGATGTAACATGGATACCATAAGCTTTGCTTTATTTGACTATATACACTCCGGTGGGGTTATTAAATTTTCAATCCGACCCACCACTTTTTTGGAGTTCTTTTGCATTTTTGCATTTTTTTTCCAAGGACTTCTGTACAGCATATCTACATGGTGCAGCATATATACAAGAAATTTCCTCTTGAGCCAGTAGACTATCCCTCTTTTGAAGCTTTATTGCAACCCACAGCTTCTGTCTTTAGCCTTCATCACCACTAGACCAAGTTGAGGTGCACTTCCTTCACTAGAAGAAGAAGAGAGGTTCCGCCTAGAAGTACTACCCTCATATGCTACCCCAAGCCAAAGGAAACTGCCTCCTCACCACCTCATCCGTGGAGAGCCATGTGAAAAGTGCAGGTGCAAGTCAAGCCATTGTCTCTAAGAGTCATGCGTGTGTTGTTAAGTGTTCTACTTAAGCTCATCAAGATGACATATGCTCATAGCCTAGTGGACTCAAAGAATTAAGTCCTTATAGACCTGAAAAGCCTTAACCCTAAGTCCTATAAGGTTCCTCTTAAAGTTAAGTGGATTAAGATCTTATTCAAGCTCCATTTCTCAATTTAATTCCAGTCTTAGTTTAAATGTCAACTCTCATCCAGGAAAAATTATATACATATATGTACACAAGATGCTATTTACAAATATTTTACAATCATGCAAAATTTTTGAAAAATGTTTTGAAATCATGGATGAATGATGCATGAGGTGCAAGTTTTGCAAAAAGATATTTACAAACATTTACACAAGATTTTTGCAAACTTTTGATTTTTCAAAACATTTTGGAAAAATTTTGTACTATATACATAATTTTGATACAAAAATATTTACACAAACTTTACACAAAAGATTTTTGAAATCATTTTTACAAAAGTACTTTGTACACTAGCTATGTATGTGCATATAAAAGAAGTTTATGTACATGAAAATTTTTTAATTTTTGTGATTTTTAGCCATTTTATTTATTAACACACTCACACAAAGTACGAGTTATGGCTAAAGTATGTATGAAATATATACACCCCCCCTATACTTAGCTCGAACGATGTCCTCAGAGTGATCAAGAGCGATGAAGAAGACATAACTCGTGCTTAGTAAAAGGGGAGTGAAAAGGAATGGCTAAGTACAGGAACGAATAAATGAATAGAATGAGAGGAGCTCGGTGGTTTCCCCCTATACTGAGGATTAACTAATCCTGAGTATAGCAAGCTGTACATGAAGGGAAATCCGAGTGAAGAAGATACAGAATCTGCCCCCCTATACTTAGGGTAAAGTATCCCTAAGTATAGGCAGCAAAACAGGAGCAAACCGAATGAAAAGAATACTCGCAGGTCCGACATCCCCCCTATACTTAGGGTAAAGTACACCCTAAGTATAGCATAATCATAAGATGAGAAGAGGGATGTGGGACTAAAGAATAGAATGATATGGACAACTGGATCTATACAGGCGGAGGAACAGTGAAAATCAGGCGTGAGATGCAAAAGATGTGAGTCAAGAGACCACATCTCACGCAAAATGAATAGGGGCAACAATAACATCCCGCGGCTCATGATCTAGAAATGGCTTGAGCCGCTGGCCGTTCACTCGAAAGGTGCTCTCAGAAGACAACTCGGATATATCAATACTACCATTGTCGTGCACCTTTCTGACGAGAAAAGGTCCCTTCCATTTGCTCTGTAGCTTCCCTGGAAATAATCGTAGCCTCGCATCAAACAGCCATACTCTCTGTCCAATCTCAAAATGCTTGTGGCTGATATGAGAATCATGCCACTCCTTGACTTTCTCCTTATAATGTAGGCTGCTTGAGAAAGCTGCATCTCTAAGCTCCTCCAGGGCAGCTAACTCTGCCCTTCTCTGGTCTCCCATACCATCTGGATCCATCAAAATATCTGTAACTGCCCAAAGTGACTTGTGCCTCAGCTCAACAGGTAAATGGCACGGCTTGCCATATACGAGGCGAAAGGGAGACATGCCCAATGGTGTCTTGAAAGACGTCCTATATGCCCACAAGACCGAGTCCAAAAGCTGTGACCAATCCTTTCGGTCAGGGCGGACGACTTTCTGCAGAATAGTCTTGATCTCCCTATTCGACACCTCAGCTCGACCATTCGTCTGTGGATGGTAAGGTGTGGCAACACGATGGTCTATACTGAACTCGCTAGCAAGGGCCTTCACCTGGTCGTTGATGAAGTGAGATCCCCCATCAGAAATAAGAACTCGTGGAACTCCGAACCGCGTGATGATATGCTTCCTTAAAAATCTGCAAACTGTCCTCGCATCAGCGGCTCGGGCGGGGATAGCCTCCACCCAACGACTCACATAATCAACGGCCAACAGAATGTACTCAAATCCCTGACTTTTAGGGAATGGACCCATGAAATCGATGCCCCATGCGTCAAAAACCTCACAGAAGTGAATGGGCTGCATCGGCATCATATCACGCTGTCCACAAGTGCCCATCCTCTGACAGTCAGTACACCTCTTCACGAACTCATCAGAGTCCTTGAAGAGGGTAGGCCACCACAAGCCGGATTGGAGCACTTTCTGTGCCGTTCTCCTCCCAGAATGATGTCCTCCTGCCTCAAGCTTGTGACAGTAAGTGAGGACGCTATGGTGTTCCTCCTGAGGAATACACCGACGCCAGACGCTATCCCCTCCTTCGTGGTAAAGGATGGGATCCTCCCAGTGGTAGGACTTGGCCCTCGCAAGGAAGGTCTCAAGCCTCTGCCTGGGCCAATCTTGTGGGACTTTCCCTGCAACGAGAAAGTTCACAATATCGGCATACCACGGGAGTGAGGCGATAGCAAGGATCGCCTCATCTGGGAAGGTATCTCGAATAGGATCTATCTGCTCAGAATCCTCAGGCTGCTCTAGTCGGGAAAGATGATCCGCCACCACATTCTTGACTCCAGGCTTATCCTTAATCTCAATGTCGAACTCCTGGAGTAGAAGGATCCATCTCGTCAGTCTGGCCTTGGCATCCTTCTTTGCCATGAGGTACCTGATGGCGGTGTGATCTGTAAACAAAGTCACTCTAGATCCAATGATATACGATCTGAACTTATCTAGGGCAAACACTACGGCTAGCATCTCCTTCTCTGTGACCGTATAATTCCGTTGGGCGGAATCCAATGTGCGGCTAGCGTAGTGTATGGCAAATGGAACTCCATCCCTCCTCTGTCCCAGCACTGCCCCTACGGCAAAATCGGAGGCGTCCGTCATGATCTCGAATGGGAGAGACCAATCAGGCGGCTGGAGAACAGGAGCCTCAATAACACACTGCTGGAGAGTCGCAAAGGACGAGAGACACTTGTCATCGACAAGGAACTCGGTGTCTTTCGTCAAGAGGTCAATCAACGGTCGGGCAATCTTGCTGAAATCCTGAATGAACCTCCTATAAAATCCAACGTGCCCCAGGAATGACCGTAGCTGCCTCAAATTGGACGGCGGTGCGAGTTTTCTAATGACATCCACCTTGGCCGGATCAACCTCCATGCCCCTGTTGGAGATGATGTGGCCAAGCACCGTCCCATGAGTCACCATGAAGTGACTCTTCTCCCATGATAGAACCAAATGAAACTCGATACATCGCTGGAGTACCCGGTCTAGGCAGTCAAGACAAGAATCGAATCCGTCGCCGTAGACCGAGAAATCGTCCATGAAGACCTCCAAACACTCCCCTACCATGTCCGAAAAGATCGACAGCATGCACCTCTGAAAAGTCGCAGGGGCGTTGCATAGACCAAATGGCATGCGTCGAAAAGCATATGTGCCGAAGGGACAGGTAAAGGTGGTCTTCTCCTGATCCTCAGGAGCGATGGCCACTTGGTTGTAGCCCGAGTACCCATCCAGGAAGCAGTAATGGCTCTTCCCTGCCAGTCTCTCAATGATCTGGTCAATAAAAGGCAGGGGGAAATGGTCCTTCTTGGTGGCTTGGTTGAGTCTCCTGTAGTCAACGCAAACCCTCCAAGAGGTGGGTACTCGTGTAGCGATCTCCTCTCCCGACTCACTGATCACAGTTGTGATGCCCGTCTTCTTGGGC
This sequence comes from Ottelia alismoides, assembly GCA_037367405.1. Classification (NCBI taxonomy): domain Eukaryota; kingdom Viridiplantae; phylum Streptophyta; class Magnoliopsida; order Alismatales; family Hydrocharitaceae; genus Ottelia; species Ottelia alismoides. The sequence continues at coordinate 15,366 of JAZKJV010000689.1, forward strand.
ACCACATGCAAGGGGCTGACCCACTTGGAGTCGGAAATGGGATAGATAAAATCTGCACTCCACCATTTTGATATTTCCTTCATCACGACCTCTCTCAGGTTGGGGTTCAGTCGCCGCTGGAACTCACGCGACGGCTTCGCCCCCTCCTCAAGGTAGATATGGTGGGAGCACACTGCTGGACTAATCCCATGGAGATCCGCTACGCTCCATCCGATCGCCTTGCGGTTCTTTTCAAGAACCCCCATCAAACGGGATTCTTGCTCTCCAGTCAACTCGGTGGAGATGATGACTGGGTACATCTCTGGATCGCCCGCAAGGAATCGATACTTCAGTGAAGTAGGGAGCGACTTTCGCTCTGGAATGCTGGGTGCTGGCAAATCTGGCTGCGGAAGGAACTGAGTGAAAGCTGCTAAGTCTGCCAAATCTGCCTGGGAAAGTGAAAGTGTACTCTCGCAAACTGGATCGGGAGAAGGCTGCTCAACTGTACTGTCTCTGCTCGGCTCTGCATCTACCTCCTCCTCATCAATAGGCTCAGATGGACTCAGGTCTGACATCTGATCATAGCAATCGGCCCAATCAGACTCTGAATCCGAGGGATCTGTATCAGAAGCGGTGGCATCAGTACCACCGGAAAACAAGGTGGCCTCAGCACCACCATTACTAATCATCGTGCTGCGATCGAGGACCGGCTCTGCTGCCTCCATGGTATCCTGAACCAGGGCTATGCTCTCCAGACTCTCCTCTGCTATCATCTCGGCATCAGCTGTATCTGAATATGAGAGGATGGTCTGTGCTGCAGGATCTGCCCAAGCTGCCTCATCGTCTGTGATCACAAAATCACAGTCCTGGTGGATGTCTGGCTCTGTGTCTGTCAGCTGCTCTGAATCTGTACTCGCATCTGAGCGGGTTCTCTCTCTATCTCTATAGTCCTCGACCGTCTCTATTTGTATACTCTCGCCCTCGACGCGAAAGTACACCTTCCCGCTATCATGATCAGTCACCGCCTTGGTTGTGGCCAAGAACGGACGACCAAGGATGATGGGGGTATCGACCACTGACTCAGGGATCTCCATGTCCAACACTACGAAGTCCACGGGGAATTTCAGGCCCTGAATTATGACGATAACGTCTCGTAATAACCCCTTCGGCCTCTTGACAGATCGATCAGCGAACTGAAGGACTGTCCTGCTCTGTCGAAGAGTGCCCAACTCGAAGCGGTCGAGAAGGGCTGCCGGAAGAAGGTTGATCGACGATCCGCTATCTAATAGAGTACGGTCGAACCTCTGCTCACTGATCTGGCATCTGACATACGGGGCCCCTGAATCTGGCCTCTTGGCTGGCAGTCGGTTCTGGATCGCAAAACACGTGGCTTTCGTCAGCACATGGATCTCTGAAGTGTGGTTCCTCCTCCTCCTCCTAACTGTAGTCCTATCTCTCAAAGAACGCTTGAGAAGGGGGATGTGCTGCAAAGCCTCCTGGAGGGTCAGCTGGATGTGGAATCGATCGATCATGCTCTGGCTGAACTCCTCAAGCTCTCTCTTTTTTGGGTCATCTTTTTTCTTCCCCTTCCCCATCTGAAGGGCTCTAGGGAAGGGGATCACAGGGTCCTTCTCAGATGAAGGACTAGGAAAAGGTCTAGACGGTTCAAGGACCGGATCCACACATACATCATGCACCACAGTGGGACCAGAAGAAAGTAAACCTTTTCCTTTATTCATAACAGAGTTCTGAGATACAGGAATGCGAGGAAAGACAACATCTCTATCTGTACAAACACCGGTGGCCTCAGTACCACCACGGGCTGGCTCTGCTGCTGCTGGTAGTAGACGTCTCGTGGCATCAGTACCGCGGGCTGGCTCGGCTAGACGGGTGGCGTCAGTACCACCTCCTCGAACTGGTGAAGCGGCGGCCTCAGTACCGCCGGTGGGATCAGCATCCTTGGTGGCATCAGTGCCACCATCATCATCTGGAGCGACCTCAGTACCGCTCTCCTCCTCCTCATGTGGCGCCTCTGGAGTGTCCTCGTGGTGAAGCTCAGATGAGGCGCCGCCGCCTGCTGGGGTCCTACCGCTCCTAAGTGTGACAAAATCAACATCAAATAGATCCGAAGATGTATCATCAAATGGGTCACTAGGAATGGCTAACTCAGTATGCACTACCTGCTCAGATTTCCTCTTAAGGTTGTTCGGATTCGGCTCGATCTGGGCTGGTATGGCGGCCTTCCCTCTCACCAAATCCCGCATCTCCTGGCGGAATTCGTCCATCTCCCGTCTGAATGTGGCCTGCTGGTCCGTGAGGAGGCGGGCGATGTCATCCAAAGCGGGGCTCTCGTGGGAGCCCGACGGGTAGCCTCTCTGGGGGTGAGGCTGCTGGATCTGCTGCTGATGGTGCTGGTAAGAGGGATATGAGGACGGGTGCTGCTGCTGAATCGGGTGAGCCTGCTGCTCACGCCTCCATGACTGTCCCTGCTGCTGATAGGGACGAGGACCGTAGGATGATGGCTGGTGCTGCTGGTGTGCTGGGTGCTGCGGCTGGTGCTGGTCTCTCTGCTGGGAGTACTGCCCTCCCTGTCCTGACGGCTGCTGCGAGGACTGGGCACCACCACTCCCCCACCTGAATCCGGGATGGTCTCGTCGGATCCCAGGCTGGGGGCGGTCATACCAAATCCCGTTGACATCCATCAACGGCTCTGCATCGAAGGGGTCTGGTGGCAGTACTGCCGGAGGCTGATCCGACTGGTAGACCACCATCTGCATGTCTGGAGATGGTGGGGACTGGTAGGTAGGCTGCGGCTGCTGGTACGGCTCCGCCTGTACAAGGTGAACCTGTCTAGGCTGCTGTGAAGAGCTGGAGTGCTGGGACGAGCTGCTGCTGCCGCCGGTATCGCCTCGCGACAGAAGACGGGGCTGTGAAGCCGTCTGTGTCTCCTGGAGACACATGAGCTGGGTCTTCATGTCGCTCAGAACCTGTGCCATCTGTTCCATCTGAGTGATGCTCTGGCACTTCTTCTTCTCTATCAGCTCCATGCGGTCCAACTTCTCGCTAATGATACCCATGTCCGCAGCGGATGACTCTGCCTGTGCTGCTGCGACTGCGGACGAACTGGATGGACATGCATCTACCCGTGCTATCCGCTGGTACTGCACGGGTCCTGGCTGCTGAGGCTGGGGTCTCTGAGTATACAATCTGGTCTGAGACATCACCATGTAGTTCTCAGACATCTCCTCGTAGATGGCCCAGACCTGATCGTGGTCCTTGGCAAAGTAGGACCCGCCGCAAGAAGCGTTCACCAGACCCTGAAGCTCTGGCGTCAACCCGCTGAAAAAGCTCTGAACTAGGTTCGGCTTGGATATGTCGTGGTGCGGGCATCTGTCTAGGAGCTCTCGAAACCTCTCCCAGGCCTCGTGGAACTGCTCGTTGGGGAACATGGAGAAGTTGCTGATCAGGGCCCTCGCTGCATTCGTCCGCCCGAGTGGATAGTACTTTTTCAAGTACTTGGTGCGGAGCTGCTCCCAGGTGTAGACAAACTTCCCTAGATGCTTCAGCCAGGTGGCTGCTCTATCTACCAGTGAAAACGGGAAGGCTATCATCCGGATCGTATCCTGGTCCACGTGGCGATCGTGGACAGTGCTGCAGATCATCAGAAACTCCTGGAGGTGGAGATGGGGCTCCTCAGTAGCAAGTCCGTGGAAACGGGGCAGCAACTGCAAGGTGTTCGGGGGGAACTTGAAGTCCCCCACGATCGCTGGCACTACCACCCAGTGATGCATCAGAGTAGATCCGGGGTTGTGTAACTCCCGCATCGGTCGTGGTGCTCCTCCTGCCGCGGCGGCTGCCGCTGCGGCGGCTGCGGCTGCTGCTGCTGCTGCGGCTGCGGCCTCTGCATCAGGCATCTCCTCAGGCTCGCTCGGTATCTCCTCAGGCTCGCTCTGCTGGCCTCGCTCTGCTCTGAGCCTCTTCAACTCTCGCCTCATCTCTATCATGAATGCCCCCTGATCACGTAGCTGCTGCTGTACTGTCTCGAGTGATGCGATCAGGGTGGAGTTGATCGCCCCCTGGTCTAGAACAAAATGCTGGTCTCCTCGTGGACCTCCGGGGTGATCCTCTGAACTGCCGGCCATAGCGACGTCTGCAAAATCAAATGAGCCCAACTCAGGTGCTGTCAAATCTGCTAATCTCTCCTCGGGCTCATGTCTCTCAATACCAGAAGAAAGGGGGTCGAGGGGGAACATGGCGGAATCGTACTCGGGCTCGGAGAGCTGGTCTCGGCTCTCGCGGGCCAACCTAGATGATCGGGTAGACGTGCCCGAAAGCGGTGCAGCCAGAGGCTGCCTAAGAGACCGTCTACCCATCATCTTGATCTGGCGAGTAGTGCGGATGAGATCTGGAATCAACTATGATCAAAAAACAAACCCCCGGTTCACCAACGCAACGCGAGCTGAAGACCGTGAAAGTTCGGTCAAATTATCTTGTCTATTTTATTTTGGTGAACACACAAAATATCAGAGCGCTTACGTGACCTGTTAGGATATCCGATGCTATCCCAACCGACTGGCCCGCACGGAAAAGTCGGTAATCAGTCGGGACTAGCACCGGGAGGCTCTACATAGGGTGCGGGTCACTCTCTCGTGCATCCAAACAATACAATGAGGGGGTTGCTCTCCCCAAGAAAAAGTTTTTAGGGTGAGCGGTTTTTAAGATCAAGTATGATTAGCAGTCCCGATTTTATTGTTTTTAATATTTTTTTCAAAGCAAACAAAAGGCCTAACGAATTTTTCGGTTCTCCTGATTATTTAGTTCAAAAACAGGGGGGAGAAGACGAAAAAGCCGATGCGCGATAAATCAATGATGCATGCTGAGATAGAAATGCGTACCTTGTCTCCAGCACTCTACATGCAAGTGATCCGCGCAGAATTTAGAGACAAGAAATAAACTACCTAAATGATGCAAGCGGGAAAAACCGAGTCCTAGATGAACAATTTCTAGCGTAGAACCGTCTAACTCAGTCACTCGCCCTCGATCCAAAGAGTCCGGTCTAGACCCACCCCTCCTCTTCTCGACAGGTCGAGTTCAGGAGTAGCGCTTGACGGGGCAGGCTCACGGCGCGTAGGCTCTCAGGAAAGTGACTAAGTTATTTTTATTATTTATTATTAGTAGGTCCAATTACGTTCTATGGGAACAGATAAGCAATTAGGTGTGTGGATCCTACTAATTACGTCACAAGCATCAGAAATTCCTAAATCTAGGGGCTCGAGCAAAAACCGCGTAAACACCGGAAAGGCAGTAAGAAAGAAAAAGAAAGCCGCGAGAAAACCGCGAAAAACCGCTAAGGTCCTAAAGGGTCCCCCGAGCACACCGGTGCTCGGCGAAACAGACCCGCTACGGTAGAAGTGTCCAAGCAGTCCAAGAGTTCAAGTCCCTGTATTATTACAATAATAATAAATGAAATAAAGTCCTAAGCTATCCTCACCCACTCAACTGTCTCTCTCGCTCTCTCTCCTGCTGCTCGATGAAGAAACGAGCTGCCTCCGCTTCGCTCGGGTGCACCGGCGCTCCTAGGAATGCCGCCCTCGCTCCTCGGGCCCTCGCAAGAAACAGAGAGAAAAGTGGTCAGTCCAAAAATTATTGTCAGAAATATGAGAGAAAAAGATAGATACAAAAATTCTATACAAAAAGCCGCGAAACTCAAAAAGCTGCGGAAAAAATCTAAAAGTGACTACTAAGCCGTGCTCCCCGGCAACGGCGCCATTCTGATAACCGTCCGAATGACTAAGGTAAAGGTACAGAAATATAGGTCGTTGCGACCTCAATCACTCAGACTAAGTATATCAAAAAAAATGAACCACTCGAAAAATACGTAAAATCGAAACAAAGCGGTCCTGCTATGATATTAACCTGGTATAACACCCAGGGTCGAACACAAGGAGCACGGATTGGCTAAAAAGCCTACGAAGTAGTCGAAGAATCAGAAAAAAAGGGAAAACATTTTTTTTTGTGGTTTTTAATTGTTTTTAAATTTTTTTGGGATTTTTAATATGTGAAGAAAATGAGAAAGACTAAAAACAATCACACTTCAACAATTATTTAATGCATCAAACATCAAGCAAAAATTCAAGAAAAAATGTTTTTATGTTTTTTGGGGTTTTAAGTGTTTTGGTGAATTTTTGATAATTTTCTGAAGTGTGTTTTATTTTCTAAAAATCAAACAGTGCTAAAAAGACAAGGTACTGTCCAGCCAGGCCCCAAAATCCAAAAATAAAATATCTAAGGATCTCAGAGGGACCTGGAGGTAATTTTCCTGTATACTAGAGAAAACAAGGAAAATTTGAGCACCAAAATTATTGTTTTTGGGTTTTTAAATTATTTATTATGATTTTTATGAGTTTTGAGGTGTTTTTAAATTTTTAGGGTTTTTACTCAATGAAAAATAGCCAAAATTGGCTAGAAAATCAAGAAACACAACAGAAACAACACCTAATTTTTATGGAATTTTTGGGGGTGTTTTTATATTTTTTTTTGGGATTTTTGAATCTAGACAGTAGCTAAAATGAGAGTTTTTGAATTTTTAAAAATAGCAAATAAGATAAAAAATGTCCTCAAAAATTCTCAAAAATTCTACAACATGGCAGGAGCCATGTGTCAAATTTTTCATCGAATTTAGAGGTGATTTGATATTTTATTCAAAAATCAAAAGGGGGCACAGTGCACAGGGACTTAAGTGCAAATACCCGAAGATCTGGGGGTCCAGGTGCAATTTTCCCAGCAAGTCACGCACGTGGCACGTGCCTGGGGCACTCAGGGACCTTTTGGTAATAAAAACAAGTCCTAGGACCTTTTGGTAACTCGTACTAAAAAGTCCAGGGGCTGTTATGCAAATAACCCACTAAAAGGCGCACATGCGGAAATAAAACGTTCACAGGGGCATATATGCAATTATCAAAAAGTATTCATTCATTTAACACACAACCAGAACTACAGGATTAATATTGCAAATACACCAGACAAAGCACGTAGCGAAGCACGTGGCTCACACATACAGGGGCATAAATGCAAATATAAACAAGCACGAGGTCCAATGTGCAATTTACCCTACGTGAATAAAACACATAAAATATTTACAGGGCTGAAAGTAAAAACATAAACTACGAGGGGGCCTAAGGTAAATTACCCCTTTATTACGTCGACGGCTGGATGAGCGCCACGTATCTGATCTAACGGCTGAGGACGGCGGGCGCTTCTCTTCTTCCGCACGTGAGCCTGATCGACGGCGCAGAGGGGGCCACGTGGGAGATCTAACGGCCTCGGGTGCTGGTGGTTCCCTCTCTCTGCTCTAACGGTCCGGATGAAGCTTCGAGATGATCAACGGTGTCTGCTCCTCGATGAATGGGCGGTGACGATTGAAACTGGAGCTCCGAGGGCTATCGGACGGTGATGGAGGACCCTCGAAGAACAGGTGGCCGGCGAGGTTCGCCGGCCTCGTGCGCGTGCTGTGGGCCTCCTCAGCTGCCTCTGAAGATCGGAGAAGGTCGGCGATGACGTCCCGCAGCTGGTGGTGGCCTCCGATGGCCCAGCCGAGCCCTGGAGGGGCTCCGGCGAGGTCGACGGAGGGGACGCTCCTGGACTGATGTTGGGAAGCCTCAGATGGCCTCCTCGTGACCTGCAAAATAACCCAGAAGCTTCGCGGGTCGAGGGCAAAGTGCCTCGACCCGATGAAGCGGCGTGAAGGTGAACTGTGGGTCGGGGCGAGCGAGCTCCGGCGAGCGGAGGATGGAGGAGCTCGAACCCCAGCTCCTGTGCGAGCTGGGTTGAACGAAGGGGTGGAGAAGGTGCGTCGAGGGATGGCGAAGGTGACAGTGTGTCCCGATGACCGAGAAGATACGCGATATGGTCGGAATCAAAGGAACGCGGCGGAACTACGATTTGGGGGAAACTAAAAATTAAACGAAATGGGAAGGCTAGAAGGATACCTGGGCGGTGTGGTAGACTGTGCTGGAGCTTAGGAAGCTCCTGGTCGCGGCCTCGAAGGACGTCAAGGCCTGAGGCTCGAGCTCCTGCACGGGGCGGAGCACGGCGGCGCAACGTCGCCGGATCAGTGGTCCGGCCACCTCCTCCTCACTGCTACAAGGGCAATCGCGAGCTGTCACCTCAGGGATCGCTATGGAGGTCACGGGAGTGAGAGTGGAGAGCCAAAGATGGCGGAATCGAGCGGCGGAGCTCAGAATATATATGAGTGCAGACCCGACTAGGGCTGATCGGGTAGGGTCACGGTGGTGCGCGGATCCCGAGGTAGATGCCCGGCGAGGGTGTCGGATGTGGGAGGTGTCAAACGGAGCCGGGGTTTAGGTGTTAGGCAATCGGGTCGAGCGGGTATAAATCCGAGAAGAAGGTCCGGCGCTCGAATCCGCGAAGATTGGCCCTGGGGGGGGGGTCAGTTGACCGGGCGGTCAACATCCCCAGGGCCCAATGAAATCAGGCCTCGTGGCAAGATCTTGAGGTGACAAATACACCTAGCTAGGGGCCGAATCAGCAAAAACTTTCAACATGAAATATTTTTCTTTTATTTTTTTCTATTTTTTGGTGATTTTTAATTAATTTTTGGAAATAAAAATAGGGTATTTACATAGTATAGCTATACATAGGTATTTGTACAATGTTTCTTTTTTTTTTTGATTTTTAATTTGTTATTTTTGTGCATTTTTATTCCCATTTTATATTTTATTTATTTATAGTATAAAATTAGGAATAAAAGGGTATTTTTATTTTATTTTTATTGTTTATATACATGGGTGGAATAAATAGTTATATACATTTATATACATGATATATATACAATGTATTTTTGTATTTTTAATTTTGTTATTTTTATTTGATTTTTGTTTTGATTCTTTTTATTTTATTTATTTACAATATGTAACATAGAATATTTAAAAAAGTTTACAAAATAATTTTATTTATTTATAGGGTTACATAAATAAGGAGGCATGGTTTATGTACATGGTGAAAGGGTGTTTTTGCATTTTTGATTTTTAGATTTTATTTTGTTTTTAATAGTTTCTAAATATATACAAAATATATACAAGCATATTTTTGGGTGAGGAAAATATAATTTTATTTATTTACAAAAATCTATACACATGAGCCCCTATCTCCCTCTACTTTGGCTTTTATGCGGTCAGGCCCATGCTGAGCCCTCCCTTGGGTTAGGTTGCTCAATATTTATTCTAAATATTTCCCTCTTTTTCTTTTTAATCTTTATTCTTTTATTTTTGCACAAAAACATGCTAATTATAAGTATTTACACAATGCATGCTTTTGGTAATTATTTGTATTTACATATATCTACATGCATTTGCAAAGGTTTTTGTAGCTAAAATATAAGAATAAAGAGTGATGAATGGGTATTCATCAACCACCAAATATAAAAATCACACAAGTCAAACAAATAGCGGTCTCGCTATTTTATTTTACCTACTATTGCTACCAGGGTCGAACTCAAGAAGCACGGGATGGCCGAATCAGCCTACGAATTAGTCTAAAGATAAAACAAAGAGAAAATATTTTTGATGGATTTTAAATGTTTTTTAATTTTTTTTATGTTTTTAATTATATAAGAAAAGATAAGAAAAGGATAAACAAGCCTATTCAACAATTTATTTAAACACTCAAAAATGCTCAAAAAAATCAAATAAAATTATTTTTGTGTTTTTTATGTTTTTAAGTGTCTTTGGTGATTTTATGGTAATTTTATAATTTTTATTTGATTTTCTAAAATAGAAAAAGGGGAAAACAGTGGATCAATGTGCAGCCAGACTTGAAAGGCTAATTAAAAATATATAATTGCTCTATAAAAATCTGGATACAATTTTTATGAAAAATATATACAAAAACTAAACTACAAAAAAAGAGTTTGCATTTTTTGAATTTTATAGAATTTTTAATGCTTTTTATAAGATTTTTAGGGTTTTTCAATTTTTATGGGTTCTATAAATCCAAATAAGCCAACAATTTGATAAAAACTTAAACACAGCAAAATAAACAAACTCTATTTTTTTTAGAATTTTCAAAAACGTTTTTATATTTTTCTTTGATTTTTCAATGCCAAAAGTAAAAAAAATACGTATTTTGATTTTTTAAAAATCGTAAAAAGCACAAAAATGTCCTAGAAAATTAGTGAAATTTTTACACAGTGGCAGAAGCCAGGTATCCAAATTTCACTGGATTTGGAGTTTATTTGCTATTTTATTCAATACAAACAAGGTACACAGCATACAAGGACCTATTTGCAAAGAAACATAGTTTTGGGGGCTTAAATGTAACACATGCTGAAAGTACAGGGGGTTCAATACAAAATATGCATAAATTTCAATACATGCTCAAATAAATCCACCCACAGGGGTATATAAAATAAATTTGCATTTCATAACATTCAAAAAACCCTAAGCCCACATATGCAAAAAGTCCAAAACTCACGTGTTGACGCACATGCTTCACAACTGTAGGGACTAGAGTGCAATTACTCAAAACTACCATATCCAAAGTGCAAATGTACCAAAATTAAAAACTGCGTAAAATATTTACAAGACTAAATTATAAATGCAAAAGGAGGAGGGCCTAAGTGCAAATTACCCCCGTTATTCAGATCAACGACTGAAGATGTGCCACATGGAAATCTAACGACTGAGATGCGAGTGTACCCCTTCAGCGAGGGACGCTTCAGATGAGGTCCTCTGGTGATCGGACGGTTGTGAGCTACTCGCGGATGAATGGACACGATCTGAATTGGGCGAGAGACGTGATCGGACGGCTGTTAAGGCTCCTGGAAGAACTCGACACCGGCAAGGTTCGCCGGCCCGTGGCGCGCGATGGAGGCCTCCTCAACTGTGGCTAGGATAGGGAAATCGAAGCTGGCGATGCTCCGCATCGAGTGGTGAGCTCAGATTGGGTCGGAGGCGCTTCGGCGATGAAGATGGCTCGGAGCTCCTGTGCCTGGACTAGTTGGACCCCCAACTGGGGTCCTTTGACCTGCAAAACGACACAAAACAAATCCTCGGTTTAGGGCAAATTGCCTCGATCCGGATATGGTTGGAACGGGTGCGTGTAGGAGGCGGGGCGGCGCCCTCCGGCGAGGCGACGACGGAGGAGGGCGAGGTACCTGCTCCAGGGCGAGTCAGGGTGAATGGAAGGGTGTAGAAGGTGGAGCGGGGTCTAGTGAAGGTGATTAGCTAGTCGGAGTGGAAAATGGGAGATCAGAGACCGTGAGCGGAGGCGGCGAAGCTGAATGAACTGAAATCGAAAAATTGAAATTTAACCTAAACTACTGTCCATCTACGCTACCTGGTGGAGGAGGGTGTATGTGCTAGAGGCCAGGGACCTCCGGGGGTCGTCGCCTTGATGGATCGACGATCCAGAGGCTCGGACTCACCTCGCGGTGGAGCACGGTAGTGATCGTCGCCAGATCAGTGGTTCCAGGTGCTCGCGTCCTCCCTGTCACTCTCCCTCACGTAGCTGTCACTTAGGCGATGAAGAGGAGCTCATCGGCGGTGAGATGGATAGCCAAAGATGGGGTGAAAAGTGCGATGGATCTAGGCTAAATAGTGGTAGGGATCCGGCAAAGAGGGAGTCGAACAAGCAAATCGGAGCTCGGATCCCAAGCAAGGATCATCGGGCGTGGATCAGGAATGGATCTAGTATAATCGGTGCCCGGGGTTTGAGCGGATGACAGTCGGATCACTTCTAGAAAATTCAGAGAAATCGGATTGGCGAAGTGGATCCGGGTAAAGTGGTCCAAGGGGGGGGGCAGTTGACCGGGGGTCAACGTTCCCCTGTGGACCAATCCGATTAATCCATTTAATAATTTTTTGTAAATTCATTTTAAAATAGAGAATGATTTTAATTGAAAATATTTTTAACATAAAAAATGTTTATTTATTTTCAAAGTATTTTTTCGTGATTTTTATTTAATTTTTGAAAAATCAATAATGTATCTACATTATATTATTATTATATATAGGTATATGCACATGTGTATTTTTTATTTTTATTTTTTAGTTGTTTATTTTTGTACAATTATTCCAATTTTATATTTTATTTATTTACACCATAAAATTTGGAATAAAAAGATATTTTTATTTTATTTTTATGATTTATTTACACTAGTTAAATAAATAGATCTATATACATATGTACATGGTATATATACAAGGTGGGAAATGAATTTTATTATTATTATTATTTTTCTGATTTTTATTTTATTTTTATAAATATGTACAAAATATGATAAACATCTTTTTATTTTTATTTTGAGGAAAATAAAATTATTTATATACGTAGGTGTATGTGCAAGCATGATTGACCTTATCTCCCTCTACTTGGTTTCTTTTGCGGTCAGGCCAATGCTTGACCCTCTCTTGGGATTAGGTCGCTCAATATTTATTCTAAATATTTCCCTCTTTTTCTGTGCCTCTTTATTCTTTTATTTATGCACAAAAATATGCTAATTATTCAATATTAACAAATGCATGCCTTTTGATAATTCATTGTATTTACATATATATACATGGTGTTTTTGCCAAAATAACTAGCTAAAATAAAAGAATAAAGAGTGATGAATGGGTATTCATCAATAATATGTTTTTTAGTGGACACACTCTTTGGGGGATAGGAGTCATGTGCGAAAAGTTGATTTTTGGGCTCAATTGTACTATACATCTATTAACTTTTACTTTGATTTTCATGCACATATGCACATAGTTGTACGTGTACATATTTTTATATTTTACTCATATATGTATTTATAACCTATGTAAAATATAAACATAAAAATCAAGTAAAATAAAAATGAATAAAATTGAAGAAGATCAAGTTAATATGCATTATACATATGCTCATTTTCTCTTATCTTATATAGGTGATGAATAACCATTTCTACATTTATTCTATTTTATCTTCAAATCCCTAATAAAAACGGTAAATACTGCAAGTTATACAAATTAACATTCGTTATTCATCTATAATTAATATATAAATACATATATTTAAATAAAAATAAAAGAATAAAGGAAAAAGTAAATAAAAAGTAAACCGAAGATACTGAATGATCATAAACCCTGAGATCAAGTTAATATTGCCTTGGTTGACCAAGAATAAAGTAGGGGGAGATAAGAGCAATATATTGTTCAAAACCCTAATTTTATGACACGAAAATGGTGATTTTTACACTATTTTATTTTTTATTTTACATAACTCAAATAATAAAATATTCAACATGAAACTTGTACATATTAATATATAGAAATTTATAAAAAAACTGTCGATAAAAATCATGCACATAGCAATTTTTACATACAGATGAAAAAACCACAAATCAAACTTCATATATCAATATCTCCTTCAAAGAAACTCACCATTTCCATATTATTCTAAATTAAATTATCTATCTAATGAAGGTGGTTTCCAATAAAAATTAAGTTAAGATGTAAAAGCCGCAAACCGAACTTCATATTAAGGTGGTTTCCATATAAACTCACCAATTCCATAGTGTTCTCAAACCATGTGGTTTCATCATCACTTTAAAATTTTTAAATTCCGCTACCCCGAGAAACTACTGCGACTAGTCGCTTCTGATCGCATATGATGCGATCTTCACGCTTCCGTAATGCGCTTAAGTTTTTCTCCATAACCTTCATATTCATCCAAGATTAAAATTGTGAAATTCTAAATGAGGTCATACGAAGATATTAGAACTCTTTATAACATCAATAAGATAATGGAATTTCACTTCAAATTATTGATGCCCTCTATTAAAGATTGAAATTCAGAAGCCATTGTCCTGACTGAAGTCATCAGCTTTCTCATTGATTGAGAGAGATACCTAAACATAGTATCAGATACATCGAAATAAGATACTATGTGTGTTGCGTAGGTGTTACACCTGAAATGAAAGTGCACGTGTGCCTATAAGCGTGCATGAATGTCTGTGAGCATTTGTGTGGGTTCATGTGTGTGTATGCATGTGTGTACTTGTGTATATGAGTGTTTGTGTGTATGCACGTGCATACTTGTCTACATTTATTGAGTGTTTTAATTTAGGCATAGGTGCACGATTGTATGCGCATGTACATGTGTACTTATGTGCATGTGTGTTTATGTGCACATGTGTGTACATGTGCGTGCGTGCATGCGTGTGTACATGTATATGCACGTGAGCATGTCCGTGCGCATAGTTTTGTACATGAATGTTGTGCGGATGTGCATGTGCCTACTTATGTGCATGTGTGTGACTCAATATAGGCATGGGTGCATATGTGTATGTGTGTGTTTCTATCCATGTGTACATGTTTGTACATGCATGTGTACGTATGCATGTGTGTGTACGCTTGTGCATACTTGTGCTTGTGGGTATGTGTGTTGTGTTTGCATGTTCACATGTGTATTTGTGTGCAAGTGTGTGTGCATGTATATGTGCCGTATGCATGAGTGCATGTGTGTATATGTGTGTGCAAGTGTGTGGATGGGCATGCATGTACTTGTGTGGCTGTGTGTAATTGTGCATGTTAGGTTTGTGGTTGTGTATGGGAGTGTTATATGTGTAAGTTAGCTTAAATGGTAATATATGTCTAAGGTCTTAGATTTTCTAAGTTTATTGGGTGGAAGTAATCGATTTTTATCTAATGTAGACATAGTATACTTGGATTCTACTTTTTAAACCTAAGCATATGCCACAATTTTATAAAAAATTGATCAAGTGGAGTTAGATGTAAATCTTAACCAGAAAATCACATTCTCAAGTTTAATGATGCATGGAAAACATGTCTTTAAGTGAATCGTACTAAGTCTAAAATGTTTCACCAATGAATTAACATGTAGACTAGTGGTGGCAGTAACAAAGTCAGATGAAGATGGATCTGCTAAGGTCATGGACGGAATTGGAGAGTGAGGGAAGATGAAACGATTCCTTAGGATGACAACGAAACTAGGGGAGGGAGGATGGTGTTAGTGGCAACATATATGATGGGTGGGTGCTGCAGGCGGTGGACAAGTGGTGGTGAATGTCAAGGAGAAGGGAATGTGGGACTCAAGGCGGTGATGGTAGTCATAGATGCAAGGGAGGAACGAGGGATGGCGACGAGGAGGGATGGAATGGGGGAGGCAATACGACGAGGAAGATGAATTGGGGCTGGGGTGGTGGCGTGGCAAGGGAGGGAGTAGGGGAGCCAAAGACAAAAAGAGTAGGGGAGGCAAAGTAACAAGGGAGGGGGGTGGAGGCATAGATGTAACGAGGGAATACAAGAGGCGATGAGGGAAAGGAAGTGGAAGAGGCAATGTGAGGGAAAGAAGTAGGGTTTCTTTGGGAAGGGAAAGGAATAAGGAAAAAAGAGGGAGGCACCCATGTTGTAAACTTCATGAAATTTTGTAATTAAGGTTTTGACTACATGCATTCACAATATTTGGTTGCCATCTTTACAACACATTAATGATCATAATTGCAACATGAAGTTGTCTTGAGACTAAAAATGGTGCATAAATAGATGTAACATAGACACAATAATTGTTGCAACTATGCAGTCATAAATATGCAATCACTAAACCAACATTTTCTTGTAGGGGTTGAAATCCTTCTTTGGTTGTGTGAATTTTGATTGTTTTTTATGATTAAATAACTTTACGTTGATTATTTAGAGTAGAAATGTCTCCTTCTCGTGGTAGTTGCATAACATCACCTCACATTCCTATACAGTGAACTCATAGTCGTCAGAACTTGTATATTAGATGAAAGATATTAATCTTTTCAAAAAAATATAGACATAATATTTGAGGCTACTGAAGATCAAGCACATGCTACTTCGTCTACCACATACATAGTATATGTCAATGATTAAGGCCACTAAGGAAGGCATGGTTTAGTTGTAGACAATCCAAAATTCCAACCAATTTGAGGGCACAAGTGCAAATTAGTCCCTTTGGGCCTGCCAATAATTTGCCCATCCAATTTCTATCCACTGGGAGGTATTCGACACTTCATTCTCTAATAGAAGGGTGTTGCTGTTGTTGTGGTTGGGAGAGCTAGGTTTAAAACATTTTCTTTCCATATTCACCTCTCATTTGCTAGGATCGGGCTGTTGCTCGTTGTCGGAGATCAAGCCAAGGAGGATGTGAGTAAGTGTTGCTGTGGAGCTTGTTTGGGCATCCTTCTTTGGGCGACATTTCTCCATTCTCTTCTTTTTCATTTATTTGATGTCGGTACTTTGTTGATGCACCATGAGTATATGATTTTGGCCTTGTATGGCCTCTAGGGAGAAGACTTTGCTCACCATATCTACCGGAGAAGTTCGATTGGGTCGAGTCTGTAGTTTTCCCCCTCTCATGTTGGGGATTTCCACATTAAAACCCCTCATGTTTATGATTGTGCTTGTGATTGCATCTTGTCATTTGATTGCTTGTGGTTCTTAATGCCATTGGTGTGCTTGTTAAACCGTCAAGTGCTCGATTTGGTCCATGCTTCCGTATCGTTTGTGTGATTGTTTGTTCCCAATAGAGTGGTATCGAAGTTTGTTCAATGACAGAATAAAAATAGATTTCGGTTTGAGCTGGATGTTTAGTATAAGTGGGAATAATTATAGTTTGTGGAATAACAAGATGAAGGATCTTTTATATGTGAATGCTATGCACCTTTTGATGTTCTCCTTCCAAACACCTGAAGTCAGGTCTGATGAGTAATGAGAGTTTGAAAACGAGAAAGTTTGTAGATTTACTAGACAGTTCATTGATGAGAATGTCTACAACCATATCTAAGATGAAATCCAAGCTAGAATCCTATTGTTGAAGTTGGAAAATCTTTATACATCCAAGACGAGAAGTAACAAATAGTTTATTCTCAAAAGATTGATGAACTTGAGCTTCAAGGAGAATAGATTCGTGACATATTTTCTTAATGACTTCTAAGGTATCACAAGTCAGTTGAGAGCATGGGCATCAAGTTTGAATACGAGGTTTTGGGCTTGTTGTTTCTAGCTACCTTGCCAGGTTCTTGGGAGACTTTCAGTGTCTCGCTTACCAATTCATCAACATATGCGATTGTTTCTCTAGAGATTGTCAAGTCAAGCATCCTCAATGAGAAGATGCAGAGAAAATCTCAAGGTAGCTCCTCAAATTTAAAGGTTCCATTATACATAATAAGAGAGGAGTTGGTTCAAGAATGACAATGGTAGGGACAATGGCAAAAGCAAATTAAGATCCAAGTACAAGAACATGGAATGACACTATTGCAAGAACAAAGGGCACGTAAAGAAATGATGCTTTCATCTCAAGAAAAAGAATATAAATAAAGGTGACAAGAATGAGAAGAAGGATGGCAATGTTGCTGCAGATGCATAACATCACTGTTTGTAATGAGGACATGGTGAATGTCATGCATGTCTTAGAGAGAGTTTTTCTCTTCATATATACTTGGTGAATCTGGCACATCTAAGATGAGAATGGTTCTTTGTTCCATGTTGGCATTGACAATGTTGCATTGAAGAATGTCAATGGATTGTTGTTGACACTCAAGGATGTGCGGCATGCAGTTGATATGCAATTGAATCTTAGTTTTGCAAGCAGGCTCAATGATTAAGGATACCAAAATGCCTTCGATGGTGGGTAATGGAAGCTTACCTGAGGTTCCTCGGTTGTTGCTCTGGCAAGAAATGTGACAAAAATCTTTACATCATGAATGTATGTATTTCTCTTGATGTGCACTTGTGGCTCAAAATGCCAATTCTATTTAGTTATGGCGTCAAAGATTAGGCCACATTAGTGAGAAGGGGTTGCAATGCTTGATGAGAAAGAACCTGCTGGAAGATGTGAAGAAAGAAAAGGTGGAGAGATCCACACATTGCTTTGCTGGAGAGAAGGCAAGAGTCTCCTTCAAGAGCCATCAACCTTCTAGAAAATTGCATGCATTAAATCTTGTTTACACTGATGTTTATGGCCATTGAGAGTAATTTCTCTTTGTTGTACACTCTATTTTGTTACATTTATTGATGATTTCTCAAAGAAATTTTGGGTCCATGCCTTGAAGAGGAAGGACCAAGTCCTTGGAGCTTTCAAGGACTTCCATGCGCTAGTTGAGAAATAAATTAGAAAGAAGCTTAAGCACATCTGCAATAACAGTGGTGGTGAGTACATTGGGTCATTTGATGAGTATTGTAGTTCTCATGGTATCAGACATTAGAAAACTCCACCCAAGATGCTGCAACTAAATGTCATAGAAGAGTGAGTGAATCATATCATTATGGAGAGAGTTATATGTCTCCTTTACGATGTAAGTTGCCTAATTCTTTTTGGTGTAAAGCACTATATATTGTAGCTCATGTTGTTAATCTCTCTCCACATGTACCTTTGGATGGTGATGTCCCTGACAGGATTTGGCTTATAAAGGATGTCTGATACAACCATTTGTAGAAGCCTTGAAAGAAGAGATGGAATCCCTTCATGATAACCATACCTTTAAGCTTGTCAAGTTTTCAAAATTCATACAAAGCTAAGTTGTTCATGAAAGGTTTAAACCAAAGGAAGGGAGTTGACTTTGATGAGATTCTTTCTCATGTGGTAAAGATTTCTTCTACCCGAGTAGTTCTTAACCTTGATTTAGAGGTTGAACAGATGGACATGAAGATAGCTTTCCTCCATGGTGACCTTGAGGATGAAATTTACATATTGTGACTTTAGGGTTTTGTAGTCAAAGGAAAGTAAGACCATGTTTGCAAGTTAAAGAAAAGTCTATATGGCTTGAAATATACACCCATGCAAGGGTACATGAAGATTGAATCATTCTTGGGAGAGCATGGGTACTCCAAGACTACTTTAGACCTTTATGTTTTCATGAAGAAATTCACAGATGATGACTTCATCATGTTGTTGCATGTTGATGACATGTTCATTGTTGGAAACAATGGAGAGATGATTTCTTTTTTGAAAAAGGAGTTGAGCAAGTGCTTTTCTATGAAGAACTTGGGACATTAAAATTACATTTTGGGAATGAAAATGACATGTGATCGAAAGTCAAGGAGGCTGCGGCTTTCTCAAGAGAAGTACATTGAGAAGGTACTTCAAAGATTACATATAGAGAAGACAAAGATAGTAAGAAACCCTCTTAGATCGCATTTCAAGTTGAGTTCCAATATAACCCATAGAACAAGGAAGAGAATAAAGATACATCAACACATGTAATCTTATGTATGCCATGGCTTGTATGAGGCTAAATATTGCTCATGCAGATGGAGTTGTTAGTATATTTATCTCAAATTCAGGGAAACATCATTGGAAATAATCAAGTGAATTTTGAGATCTCTTCAAGGTACTAGCAACTACTCTCTTTTTCTAGAGTAGAGAAGCATATTCTTCTTGGTTTCATAGACTCAGACATGGCGTCGACATTGATGGGAGAAGGTTTGTATCGAGTTACTTTATGTCGTTGACATGTGGCGAGGTTTCTTGGCAGTTGATAAGCGACCTGACCACTCGGGTATAAGGTACACAAATAGGGTCGTTGCGACCCAAGCGATCAGGCTAACTTAATCAAGAAAAATGAACCACTAAAGAAATCAAAGATCAATCAAAACACTCAAATAGCGGTCCTGCTATGAGATTTACCTGGTATAGCACCCAGGGTCGAACACAAGGAGCACGAATTGGCTAAAAAGCCTACGAAGTAGTCCAAAAATCAGAGAAGAAGGGAAAACATTTTTTAGTGGTTTTTTAATTGTTTTTAAATTTTTTTTGGATTTTTAATATGTGAAGAAAATGAGAAAGACTAAAAGCAATCACACTTCAACAAATTATTTAATGCATCAAACACCAAGCAAAAATTCAGACAAAAATATTTTTGTGTTTTTTATGTTTTTTAATGTTTTTGGTGAATTTTTGGGATTTTTCTGATGTGTATTTTATTTTCTAAAAATCAAACAGTAAGAAAAACAAGTGGTACTGTCCAGCCAAGCCCAAAATCCAAAGATAAAATATCTAAGGATCTCAAGAGGGCCTGGAGGTATTTTTCCTGTATTCTAGATAAAATAAGGAAAATTTGAACACCAGAATTATTGTTTTTGGGTTTTTAATGTATTTATTAGAATTTTTATGAGTTTTTGAGGGTTTTTAAGTTTTTAGGGTTTTTAAGTAATGAAAAATAGCCAAAATTGGGTAGAAAATCAAGGAACACTAACTAAACAGTACCTAATTTTTATAGAATTTTAGGGGGGTTTTTATATTTTTTTGTGATTTTTCAAGCTAAACAGTGCCAAAAATAAAGGTTTTTGAATTTTTAAAAATATCAAACAAGATCAGAAATGTCCTCAAAAATCTACAAAAATCCTACACCATGGCAGGAGCCATGTGTCAAATTTTTGTTTGATTTGGAGGTGATTTGATATTTTATTCAAAAATGACAAGAGGGCACTGTGCACAGGGACCAAAGTGCAAATACCCGAAGTTCTGGGGGTCCTGGTGCAAAATACCCAAGAAATCTCGCGCGAGGCGCGTGCCTGGGGCACTCAGGGACCTATATGTAAGAAAAACAAGTCCGAGGACCTTTTGGTAACTCGTACCAAAAAGTCCAGGGGCTGTTATGCAAATATCCCACTAAAAGACGCACATGTGCAAATAAAACACTCACAGGGGCATAAATGTAATTACTGAAAATATTTCATTCATTTATGAACAACCAGAACTACAGGGCTAATGTTGCAAATATACCAAACAAAGCACGTGGCGAAGCACGTGGCAGACACTCACAGGGGCATAAATGCAAATAAACTAGAGTACCAGGTTCCAAGTGCAAATATCCCAACGTAAATAAAAGACACACAATATTTACAGGACTAAATCTAAAAACATAAACTAAGAGGGGGCCTACGGTAAATTACCCCTTTATTATGTCGACGGCTGGATGATGGACGCGTGGCTGATCTGACGGTCCTGGACGCTGGCGTCTCTCTCTCCTTCCGCACGTGGGTCGATCGACGTCTCAGAGGGGGCCACGTGGAAGATCTGATGGGTGCTGGTGGATGGCGCCTCCCTCTCTGCTCTAACGGTCCCGATCAACCCTCGAAATGATCGGACGGTGGCTGCTCCTCGATGGATGGATGGTCTCGATGGAAACTGGAGTACTGAGGGTAATCGGACGGTGGTCGAGGACCCTCGAAGAACAGGTGGCCGGTGAGTTTCGCCGGCCTCGTGCGCGTTCTGTGGTCCTCCTCAGCTGCCTCTGAAGATCGGAGAAGGTTGGCGATGAAGCCCCGCAGCTGTTGGTGGCCTCCGATGGCCCAGCCGAGCCCTGGAGGGGCTCCGGCGAGGTCGGCGGAGGGAAGCTTCTGGCCTGGATGTAGGGAAGCCTCAGATGGCCTCCTCTGGACCTGCAAGATAGCTCAAAAGCTTCGCGGGTTGAGGGCAAAATGCCTCGACCCGGTTAGGTGGTGTGGAGGTGGTCGGTGCGGCGGTGCGGACGAACCCCGGCGAAGCGACGGCGAAGGGATTCAAATCCCAGCTCCTGTGCGAGCTGGGTTGAACGGATGGATGGAGAAGGTGCGCGAGGGAAAGGCGAACGTGATGGGGGATTCCGATGATCGGATGGGTGCGGGAGATGGTCGGAATCGATGATAAACGACGGCGGCACGATTTGGGGGTAAATGGAAATTGGGCTAAATAGCGAAGCTAAAGGGTTACCTGGGTGGCGTAGAAGACTAGGCTGGAGCTGAGATAGCTCCCGGTCGTGGCCTCTAAGGTCGTCAAGTCCTGAGGCTCGGGCTCCTGCACTGGGCGGAGCACGGCGGCGCAATGTCGCCGGATCAGTGGTCCGGCCACCCCCTCCTCGCTGCGACACGGGCAATCGAGAGCTGTCACCTCAAGGGATGCAGTGGAGGTCACGGGATGAAGGGTGGAGAGCCAAAGATGGCAGAATCGAGCGGCGGAGCTCAGAATATATATGAGTGCAGTCCCGACTAGAGCTGATCGGGTAGGGTCACGGTGGCACGCGGACCCCGAGGTAGATGCCCGGCGAGGGTGTCGGATGTGGGAGGTGTCAAACGGAGCCGGGGTTTAGGTGTTAGGCAATCGGGTCGAGCGGGAATAAATCCGGGAAAAAAGTTTTGAAAATAAATAAATTTATTTACAAGGTTAAATACATGTAGAAGCATGGTCTATATACATGGTGGAAGGATATTTTTGGTCTTTTTGATTTTCAAATTTTTATTTTGTTTTTATCTTTTTCCAAATATGTACAAATATTTACAAGAATATTTTTGGTTGAGGAAAATATAATTTTATTTATTTACATAAATATTTACACATGAGCTCCTATCTCCCTCTACTGTGGCTTTTATGCGGTCAGGCCCATGCTGAGCCCTCCCTTGGGTTAGGTTGCTCAATATTTATTCTAAATATTCCCCTCTTTTTCTTTTTAATCTTTATTCTTTTATTTTTGCACAAAAACATGCTAATTATAGGTTTTTACACAATGCATGCTTTTGGTAATTATTGATATTTACATATATCTACATGTATTTGCAAAGGTTTTTGTAGCTAAAATATAAGAATAAAGAGTGATGAATGGGTATTCATCAGCAGTCTCGACTTCAAAAGTGCGTGGTTTTATCCATAAGAGTTTGAGTCCATTACATCAATAGATGCATGCAAGGAGTTGTTATGAATGAAAAAGTTCCTGCATAAGCTTGGTTCTGGCCAGGACAAGCATGTGCTTTATTCTGATAGTCAACATGCTATTCACCTTGGAAAGAATTCCACATTTCATGCGAGATCGAAACACATTGATGCAAGGTATCATTGGAGACGAAGTGTCATAGAAGAGAAGCAAGTTGTTCTTGACAAGATCGACACTAAGGACAATGGAGCTTGATTCACATATTCGTGAAGGATTTAGGTTGGCTCGATGGAGGAAAAGATGGAGAATGCAGAAGAAAATGAGATGGGATGAATAGGGAGGTAGAATGACGATAAGAGGATGTCAGATTTCTCCTAGAGCTCAAGCTCCAGGTCAAAAGGGGCTTCTTGATTACATTTAGATTACAAGCTAAAAATGAAAAATAAATGTGGGAAAGGGAATTGAACTTAAGATTTACCTAAAATGTGAAAAGAAATGCCCCAATTCGACTCGAGTCGAAGAGGATGAAATTGTCAGCGAGCTTAGCTAGCGGTGGTTTGGATCGCCTCCGGCAACACTCCTCGTTGCAGGATAACCGCCTTGGGTTCTATCACCAGCCAAAGACGTTGAGGTTGCTTCGAGGTGCTAATATTTCTCCAAGAAGGATTAAGGATAAAAAACAAAAAAGTTGGGGGATTTTTGTAGGAAGGTGACGGATGGAGTTCAAGGAGTGATGGTATGAGGGAGAAGGGGTAGGTGGAGATTCGATGAGAGGCGAGGATGTCAAAGGTGAGGAAGTCAGAGTGCTAGTGGTCTCGAGAGAAAGGACAATGTGGTGATGGCATAGAAAATCGAAGAACTCAGCCCTATACAAAGCTTGACAGGACGACTATGGTTGGCTGTACATTTGACCAGAGTTCAGCATGCATTGCAATCCGGTTGGTCCACGTAGACCAACTAGATAAATCTAACAAAAAATGCATTGTAAAATGAATAAAAAATAATAGATGAATTAGTTAATTTATGGTATAAAATAAATAAATGTTTATACTTTTATGTAGTATTTAATTCCTATATTTATTTATTTTTTCAAGGTGATTTATAACATGTTAATTTTTACATGTATATATGTAAATTTACCTATATTTTATGTATTTTAATTTCAATTTGTATTTATATGTTATTATTATATACATATATTTGGTATATTTTTGATTTATTTAATTACTTATTTAGGTATTTTTATTATAATTATCTGAATTTAGTTATATACCTAATTAATTATGTGCATATATCATATAGGTATATTTTAGTGTACTTTACCTATATAATGAAGTGTGAGATTTATTTTTATTTTAATTCAATATTTTTTTATTTTCATTATAGACATGTGTTTTAAATGATATTTATAATTTTGTAAAAATATAAGAAGTTAAAAAAAATATAAAGAGTAAATATATTGAATATAATATACCTGTATATTGCATAATGAGGGTCAAAAACTTAACTTTTGCGTGTTAACTCCAAATTGAATAAATCTACCTTCATTAAATAGCTTATTTAATTTTATGAATAGTAAAGGTGAGTTTGTCGGTTTTGATACAATATCGAGAAGATGCAGGTCTGCAAAGCCTTTGTGATCCTTTATTTTGTGTGTCTTGAGCACACCGTCCATTATTTTTCAATGAATTTAATTTTGTATTTTCTTTATATTTTTATGTATGATATTCATATAAAGAATTTTTTATTTGAGGTTTAAACATAATAAAATAAAATAGGTCCTAAAATGCAATAATTTAGCAAAATAAATGACCGTTTTATGTGTATTTTCTGTACAGTTTCTTTGCCCTATCTCCCCATACTTTATTCCTTATCGATCAAGTCATCATGATGATTAAGTCACATGATCTAGGGCCACTCGGTGTCTCTGATACTTCATTCTTATTTTTTTCTTTCTTTTATTTTTTTATTTTAGAATTAAATACATAATTTATATAGTATTTCACACAATATGTTGTTTATTTACAGAGTGTTTATTTTGGAAAATTAATGATATATACATGCATTTAACTAGGGATTTAAGGCCAAAATGAAAGAATAAAGGTGATAAAATGAGGATTCATCAGTAGGTCCTTTGCACAAGAATAAATATTCAGAAGTATTGGAATAGTCAAGTCAAAGTGTTAACTTGATGATGTTTAGATAAACTAAGACCTGAATCGTAATCGTCACAATTAGGCACACATTCTTTGATCGGAGACAAATATACATACATGCATATATATATATATATTATATTTGAGTGTGCATATTTAACATATCAATAGGTTGGTGGCCTAACCAAAATCCATAATTGGCGAGCTGGTGAGCATATGAAGACATATGAGAAGTATGATCTCTTAAAGGAATTATATAGGTTCATACTTGATGAACTGGGAGAGAGCTCGATTGTGAAATATTTTGGGTCCATAATGAATTCTGTGCATAATCGTCTTGTTTATGAAACAAGACACGAATTCGAGATATTAATATATGCTTTTGGAATGTATGCGATTAATATTGTCACCCACTACTCGAATGAGAATTCTATTTATATGTTCCAAAGAAGACAATCAAACTTGGTTTTGAACTTCTGATATATCAAAATCTTCCAGTATGAAGGATGAATAAGTATTTAGAATATTCAAGGTTAAATCTATCTTAATAGATTATCTGACATGACTCTTTCATTATGAGGAAATAATTAAACTGGATGGATTTTAGTGGCTCCACTTCCCAGCTTATTATTTGAGAGTTAATAAGATTAAGTCTCATCTCATTTGGATCCAATGTCCAATGTCCAATTCAAATTTCAATGTCCAAATGGTGGAAAGTGAAATGATGATGGAAATGAAAATAAAAACACTCCTCGAGCTCATTTCTAAAAATCAAATGGTTTAAATTTTGAATAAAAATGATCAAGGAAGCTGGATTCAACTAACTTATACTTACTCCAGCTCGCATAGAATGTGATGTGTTTTGTTGAGCTCACTTAGAGTATGAATCATTCAACTTGATCCCAAAGACAACAATGTAGTGCATTTCACTAGAAGTGGTATAAATCCTGAAATTGGATAGTCACCAAATTTCAAGTCATTATATTGGATTGTATTATCTCTCCAATATTATTTACAAGTGTCTGCATTTGTATTTCATGAGTCCTAAATGGATTAGGACTAGTACTAGGTGATGTCAGTATTGAAACAATAACTGTTATTATCATATTCAGTTTTCTATAAGCATATTTTTGTGAATATAATTCATTAATTAATATAAGTAATGATTCATAATAATTAACATTTATATGAATAGAATTCATAAAAATATTTCAAGGCACATATGTGAAAATGATTCACATTGGAATTTAAATGTAAATTAGATTCACATTTTATTTGGATTTATGAATATGAATCATAAGCTATGAGGGTTCTCTCATAAATTTATCGAATAAATTAAATAAACAACAAATTCAATAATCACCTTTAGGACAAGGTGGACGTCATGCTTGGAGAAGCATAAACATCTATCAAGTCCTAATCTTTACTACTTTGATTGAATGATTTGTTACTTTATTTGTTGCATGATTTAATTGATAATTAAAAGGAGATAAAATCATATTGTTGTTAAATAAGGACTAAGTCATAACCCTTGATCCTCAATCCTATAGACCACATGGTGGACGTCTACTACAAGGAGAGGATTCCTCTTTGACGTCCATCATAGCTATAAAAGAAAGTATAATGCCACGCTTTCAAAACATGCTTATTCCTCCTAATAATTCTCTTGCATTGAGAATTGAAGAAGAAAAGGACCTTGAGAAATTATTTTTCAGACATGTCTACTTTTCTTCACTCTACACATCCACATTGTCAAGCCCATACTCTTCTCTCCATTAGCGTGGCCTTGTGGAGGAGAAGATTGTCTCCTTCTCTATACTCCTCATACATGAAGAAGGATTGCCTTTATATGACAAAATCATGAGTTTGTTCATCCTAGCATGGACAAGGTCTAGAAGTTGACATCGAAGTTTGTGGGAAGCTACACGACTCGTCATCGTGCCCACGGGAGAAGTAATCGTAGATTAGACTTTATTCAAGAGGTCTCTTGCTTTAGAGACTCACGTTTTGAGAGGTAACCCTGATCTCTCCCTAATATTCATTATAATATAAGAAATAATGTTAGGAAAATTATCTCCCTAAGTTCATGGTTTTGCAAAGTACAAATATTGTTGTGTTAAAATTTCTTGTTCATGTGATAAATGATCAAAGTATTGCAAATAGTTTACTATTTTTTCAATGTTTTCATGACACGAAGTTATTTACTTCTTCAAGATTTGGGCGCCGCTTGCTGTCGAAGATTAAACCGAGGAGGAGACGAGTAGGTACCATTGTGGAGCTTGTTTGGCAGCCTTCTTTAGGTGTCTTCATTCTATCCTCTTTCATTTGTCCGGCATTGATACGTTGTCGGTACACCACAAGGAGATGATTTTGGCTTTGTACAGCTTCTAGGGGGAACTTTTTGCTCACTACACCTAGTGAAGAAGTTTGATTGTGTCGAGTTGGGCCTTTTCCCCCTCTCATTTTAGGGGTTTCCACGTTAAAATCCATCATGTTTATGATTGTATTTGTGATTGCATCTTGTCATTTGATTGCTTGCGGTTCTTAATACCATTGGTGTTCTTGTTAATCTATCAGGTGCTCGATTTGATCCACACTTCCGCATCATTCGTGAGGTCGCTTGTTCTTAACATGCATAAAGGTTTTTTGTTGGAGATCTTGATGATTGCATTATAATATTATATCATGACATTTTTAGCGTAAAATTTTTAATCAAGGTTCAGATGCATCACGAACAATCACCCAACTAAACATGTTGATGTGTTTAATCAAGGTTCAAGTTCTAGTGCATCATGACCAATCACCCAACTAAACACATTGATGCCAAATATCATATTATTCGAATAGGTATGAGGACAAGGTATTGAAGATTTGCACAACTGTCCATCGATCAAACATATTCACCAAGTTGATTCCTTGTAGTAAGTTCCGAAACTGCTTTGATTTGCTTAGCATTGACAATCAGACATATTTGATATTTTTATGATTTTAAATTCTAACATTTGCATATACTTTTCAGAGATTTCAATTCAAAGTTGAAGTCATTTTTTGGTTTTAATCATAATATGTTAACTGCATATATGATCAATCCCATTCGAGATATTTGGGGGACAGAGCCCCTCGTCCTTGAACAAGGATTTTGTCGGTAATCATGGACAACATCCATCTTCTCTTTCCACACATCCATCTTCTCTTTCCACATATATGAGATTGATTGTGTAGCGGAATGGATCATGTTGCCAAACAGAAGCATGCAATTGAAATTCGCACGTCCAAACTATTACCGAAACATGCATGGTAATTAATGAGCATACAAAGATCATTCTCAAAAGGAACCACAAAATCTAATTCAAACTGTGAGTTTCATCATTACATTACCAATAATGGTATGTTTGCAAGATATAAATAACTAATATAATAACATGTTCTTGGTTCCAATGAGCATGCATATATCATTCGTGTTCATGCAATAAATCGTACCATGCCAAATATCTCGATGAAACCGTTGTACGATCATATTTGCGTGATGAATCTTATCCTACAACTGAAATAGATAATTACAAATTTGCATGGACCTAATGCACAGTATGCGTCAGGATCCATATATGAGAATTATAATCGTCTTTTAACCCGTTACACTTCGTGTACTTGAATATTCATGAAAAAATATCACTGTGTTCCTAGATGTCCCATGCATGTCTCAGTCATTTTGTAACGTGGTGTAGATTGTCTTTTTCATAAATACAAGTATTCGTGTGTAATATACCAAAAAATACATAAATTATCATGCATCAACATATGAGCATGTTTCTTGAAAAATCATGATACGGACATGTTTCTTTCATCATTAAATCATTTTTGCATGTTAACCCCTTAATTAGCTTTGCATGACTTGTGTATACATATGTAATATGCATAAGAATATATATAACATACATTTATTTCATTATGTGAGGCATATTTCATAAGATTAAAGGTATGTACATATAGTTCTTTTATCATATAAATCACTTTACGTCGTAGCCCCTTTAAAATGGCTTTACATAACTTGTGATGGTTTACTTTTCTTATATCATGTCTTACAATAATTTGTAATGGTTTATTCTTTCTTTAAACCATTTTCTTATATGACTTTTCATAACATTTTGCACATACCCTTAAAATTATAGCATTTGCTTATATGTCTTAACATTGTCACCATTGTGCATATACCTTAACTTATTGAGTGTCTAGAATTGTCTTGATTTTTTAATCCTTATGTGACTTTGGTGAGTTTGCTGGCTTTATCATTGGCACTAACGTATATAAACATAAAAACATGACATGTAACTACAATTGTAGAGGACTTACCCTTTGCCTTGATTAGTTCCTTGAACTGTACGTCCCCTTTAGGCCTACGATAATCAAACTCTAGAGGTGGCTTCTACCACTTATCCCCGCTTACCGTTATCATGTCATTATTCATATTAAGAAAATTCCGATTCTTTTAATAAAATTTTCTTTTCCATGCAATAGTTATATACATATACATATTTTTTCCTTTCCACCGACCAACTTTTTCATAATGACAAGAATAACTACCTTAATCCGAGTCCATATCAAAATCTCATAGTCATCTTTGATGACTTATTCACATCAGTATCTAATTAAATATCATAAGATTCCGACAAGAATAAGGAATTGCGTTAACTTGTAATTGCTATGTTTTGATTATGAAAAAAATAAAATGATACTTAGTGTTTGGAAAAGGCAGTTTCTTCTATGCATTTGCTTATGTAATTAATGTCATTAATAAATGCATGTGAAGACAAGAATGTGCATTATGACTTTGCTATAAAATATAATAAAAATAACCTTTCTGAATATAGAACCGATCCTATGCTGTAGCATAGCAGGCGCTGTACTCACGGAGCCGTCCTATAGGGATCAGACGGCCTTCATAGGGGGTGGAGATGGTCAGCCCCCTATGAGGGTTGTATCGTCCGATCCTCATCGGACGACTCCTGCGAGTACATCACATGTTGTCCTATAACAAAGGATCCACTCTATGATGAAAAGGATCCACTCTATGATGAAATTGGATACCACGTAACAATGATAGATAGATTTGCTGGAGATCATATTCTTGAAGATATTTTACAAGATTATAAAAAAAACATTTCCACTGATTCTCAGACTTTAGTTCAAGATGAGTTGCATGCTATGCTCTTTCTTTTTGTTGAGTATAATTATAATTTTCAGGCTAAAAATCACTACATAAATTCTAAAATCATATTGAAGATGCATGTACATGAGAGGATATGACATACGAGTACTGATTCTCATTATTTTCCTATTACAAAAATGCTATGGTGCTAGTAGCTATACATGTTTGGTAATTTAATAAATGGTGTATAGATTACTCCTTCCGCTGTAAACCTAATAATGGAGGAAAAATAAGATTATGCATCCAATGTTCATGTTCAATATTCAATACTTAAAATGATCCTGAATATAATATTTCTAGCAATATTTTTCTTAATCGGTCACATAATAATTAAAAATATTAATCCGAATAGGGTAAATGTGAGTATTATCCATCACATGATTCAACATTTAATTTTATATGTCTTATCTTAATTCAAAATATTACATATATATTTTAATCTACGACGTAGAAACCAACACTTACATTTAAAGGTCTTATTTCGAACATGATCAATATTCATATGAGCAATCCTACGCCACCACATATATTTATAGATCCTATTTCGTATATCATTTTTTTGTTCATAGATAATCCTAAACTGATAGATACCTTAGAACTGATATGTATTATTTTTGTATCGTAATCGCATCGAATCCCTCGGATTGATGCTCTCCTCTTCCGATTCGACGCCAACGTCTCTTGCAATTAAGCTAATTCTCCCATAATAGAATGGAGGGAAATTACATGGGAAATGTGAGGTTTGAAGGACTTATGATCTTTATAATGGTTGTCAATGAGGACAATCAATGTACTCATAAAATCCATTTAATTAGCAATTAAATAATACAATAATGGTATATGGAGATAAATGGAAATTTAATTGGAGGGAATAAAGGATTTGATCTTTTTTTAGGAAAAGTCTCGAACATTACAGATCGCCCTGTCCAACAACATAGTCCAAGTACGAGTAAATCTTGTTAACATGTGTATTTGGGTG
The DNA here is from genome assembly GCA_037367405.1 of Ottelia alismoides. NCBI lineage: Eukaryota > Viridiplantae > Streptophyta > Magnoliopsida > Alismatales > Hydrocharitaceae > Ottelia > Ottelia alismoides. The sequence goes on from JAZKJV010000689.1 coordinate 46,340, forward strand.
ATTGTCGATCTTTGGTGTTCTCTATATGATCATTAGTTTCTCATTTATCTATCTGTCTAGATCAAATCACAAGGAAAATAATGATATATAGCAGGTGTCCCCTCCCCCTTTGTCCAACTAGACCCTGTTCGTTTGGAGAATAGGCAAATGAATAAGGGGTCAATTTCCCGTCGGGTGCAGTTCCAAAGAGTATGGCTATTCCCATTCACATCGTATAATTTCACCTTATTTCACCCTTATTACTGTCTTTATTCCACCTTATCTAACCGAACATAGAATAGACTCTTATTTTCCTTATTCCACATCTTTATTTCTTCTTATTCCCAAACCGAGCATACCTTGACAACAAAAACTGAATGGTGGATTTAATTCGTTCCCTACGATACACGATCTCGCGCGTACAAATACGTACATCTTATTTTTCTCGGGTAAATAAAAAAGCCAAAAGGAAATGCCATGATCCATCTAGCTATCCTCCATGAACTCTCGAACCATCGCTTGCTACTCAATGATCGATGGAAGAGAAGTCCAGGATCCTCTCGAAGATGGTATTGGCAAGCGCTAAGCCGAAATCCGCATCCTTGCTCAAGCAGAGGGCCACTTCCTCCGCCAACGAGGTCGACCGTCGGGGATCAAAGTCGCAACGACAATCACTTGCTGCCGTGAACGACTCGCTCGAGGCACCGTGGTGGTGTGATCTGAGCTCTCTGGGCGAGAGATCAACGGGGTGGTTGTGCTCGCCTTCGTATATCACCACCAGCATCGAATCATCTTCTGCACTTCGCTGGACCTTCTTCTTAACGGGACAGGAAGGAGCAAGAGAGCATTTGAAGTACGATCGGGGAGAGGGGTTGTCCCTCGTCGTCTTCTGCCCGTATTTCCTCCATTGGTACCCGTCTCTCACCACCTGCTTCATTTCAACCCATTTAATTTCAGCAGCAGCAGCAACAAATTAACATATTATTACTATTATTATTCAATCATGTCAATTAGCAGGAGCCTAACAGACAACGGTACTATAGATAGATAGATAGATAGATAGATAAAATATATAGAAAGGGCACACTCACAAGGGAGGAGCTGTCCACTGGATCGACCTTCACGTAGCTCTTGGTGATCTTCACCTTCCTTTCCTCATGGCCTGCATGATGCCAACATGAGTCGTCCCCTCTCCTCCTCTTCTCCACCCCGTCCTTGATGATCATCTCCCTCTTTCTCCCGGACGGCGAGGATGATTTCTCCCTGGACCTGGACGATGCCCCCGCCACGTCGATGAGCTGCGCTTGCATGGCCATGCAGTCTTCCTGTACGGCCACGAGCATCTGTGTCAGCTTTCTATTCTCCTCCGTCACGTGATTCATCTTCGCCTTCAGGGCTGTCACCTGATGCATATATATATATCAAGATTCTGATTAACGTCCACTCCAATAATCCAGAAGAACAGCATCATATGCACCTCGCGAGGATCGACTACTCTGCAATGATCATCCGGGACAAGTCCACGGGCATCGGAGACGCCAGTACGGCTAGGGCCAGGGCCAAGGCGGAGAGCCGTGGCATCATGGATCCAGATGGGATGATCCATGGATGTGGAGCCTTCAGCTAAACGGGATCGATAGGAAGAGGAGATGTGCACTTACAGATAAGGGGTGGGTCAATTAAGCTAAGATGTGTGTGGCGTTGGATGCCCGCTATATATATAACAATGGGAGGACAGGCGGGGATTTTGATCCATGACATCACTATTGGTGACGATATCATTCGATTTGTTTCTCTTTGCGCGAAAATTCTCGGAAAGTCATGGTTGACTTTTGAAAGAATTAGAATGGTCAATGGATTATTGTCTGCGGGGCATTGTTGTTTTTTTGACCGGGAGGGTAATTAAGGATGCACGTATTTGTTAATACGTCGGACATATGGTTTATCGTCTGATTGGATCGCAACTACGTAGGAAAGCAGGCGATTTTATCTTACGTTTACTTGGTATTTAATATAATCTTCGTTGGGACGATAAGCATGTTTCCTTCCTGTTACTGTGCAGGTCATCCATCAGTCACGGTTTCCCCTTTCCTGTTACTTATACTTATTGCTGATCATGACGTCAACACAAGTGACCTTTTGATGATTACATCAGCGTCCCCGCGCCATCCACGCAAAAACCTTTTTTTTGCGAAGACTTGGACGACGCATCCTAGATATTCTACACGACTTCCTTGAACTTTGAACAGGAGCAAGGAAATTACTCAAACACATGCAAAAGTTCATCTTCTCGTCGTAAGAATTTACTAGCCCAAAATCCGCATTTCGCGGCGGTAACATAATTTTGACGAAAAGTAAACAATCTATACTTAACTAATTTAACTTACATACATAAATCTAATTATTGCTTTAATATGCGTAATAATTCTCTCTTCCTATAGTCTTCTTTTTGTTTTGTTTTTCTTATAAATGTAACCCTTGATCATATACATGTGTGAAATGATAACTTATTTTAAAATTTCGCAAGGAAGATACACGTGTTTGCTTTTTTCACTTTTGGCTTTAATGCTTATGACCACCCGATTTGTTTTTCTCTCCCAAACTTGGAAAAGGATGAATATCACTCTTCTCCCTAATATAGAGTTTTAAAACCATAATTCTAAAATAAAGTTATTTATATATGTAAAATTAATTTTTGGGATATTTACCCAGCGAACCCTGAAATCTTTCAAAATTACCTCTACGACCTTTGAAACATCGATATTCCTCCCTAGACCCTGTAATCTTGCTAACCATTACCGTGGAGACCCTCTGGTTAACCTCCATCCATTTGTCCGTTAAAACTAACCAGATTCCGTTATTAAATGTAACAATATACCCATCTTGTTTGTCAAATTTACGGTTATTGCCATTCCACCCCTCCCTCCTCACATCCGTTTCCCACCGCCGCCTCCCCGTCGTCCTCGTCGAAGCCCCGGCTCACGTTGCGCCGCATGAAGCCCCAAGGCCGCCCGCGCGCACAGTGCCACGCCGCCTCGGAGGTCCTTGTCCGTGATCTTGTCCGCCTGTTCTCGCAATGTTCTGTCGAGTAGATGCTTCAGGCTTTGCACTCCCAGCTCGTCGGCAACCTGCGATTAAGTGATGATTAAACGAAGCATTGATCGATAATGAGCCACATCAAAACGAAGAGACACGTAAGATCATGTTCCAATGGAGATGGGTTTGCAGAGGGTCTCACCGCGAGAAGATCGAAGATCTCCATGGCATCCATCGACGCGAATCTTTCTAGCCAGGCCTCTTGCATGATCCGGGCGTCGACCCCGCCGCCGTGGCACCACTCCGCTGTCTTCTTGCAGTACAGGAGCATCTTGCGGAGGGGCTCCGCCTTGATCGGGACGGGGATGTTGCCCACGCAGCCGTCGTCGATCATCGTCTTCAGGACGGTCGATTCCGATGCCACAGCCTTGCCGACAAAGAAGCGAGCCCCGTCGGAGCTGATCAGATCCAGCTTCTTCCTGCCGTCATGTTCGGCCATCACTATCTCGACATTGTAATCTGATCTAGAAGCCGCACGCTCGATGGATCTCGACGGGTGCAGCTTCTTCTTGCCCTTGTTTTGATCATCCGAAGCGAGCTTGGCGACATCCGATCCCAATGGGGTTGCATCCTCCTTGCCCTTCTCAGAGCTGTCGGCCTCGGCATCTACGACCGATGGAGGGGCGGCGGAGCCGTCTGAACTCATTGGATCAGAGAGAGAGAGAGAGATCAGAGAGAGATCCGCCTTCGCCATCAGAGCACGGGGTTCTGTCTCTGCCTCTTCCTCCGACACACATCGTGGTGTCTCTCGGCCCTCCTCTTCTTCCCCTCCCGCCGCTGCACCCTCCCCCCTCCCCGGCGCGTCGCTGCACCCCACCCCCTCCGCCCCCACCGCCTAGATCGACCCCCTCCCGCCGCTGCACCCTCCCCCCTCCCCGGCGCGCCGCTGCACCCCACCCCCTCCGCCCCCACTGCCCAGATCGACCCCCTCCCGCCGCTGCACCCTCCCCCCTCCCCGGCGCGCCGCTGCACCCCACCCCCTCCGCCCCCACCGCCCAGATCGACCCCCTCCCCCCTCCCCGGCGTGCCGCTGCACCCCACCCCCTCCGCCTCCACCGCCCAGATCAACCCCCCTCCCGCCGCTGCACCCTCCCCCCTCCTCGGCGCGCCGCTGCACCCAGGCCGACGAACTGCTCCCAGGCCAAGAAATGCCCTCGAAGTTGCTGTGTTTTCAGGTTCATTCTCAGTGGTGGATTGGGGAAGGGAAGGGAAGATGAAGAAGATGATAGAAGAAGGAACATGGATGTGAGAAAAAAATCCAACCGTTAGATTTTATATGGTTTGATTAACTCAGTTTTAACCTATCCGAGTTAACTCAAGATGTGTCAATTTAACGGCAGGGTTCGTGGGGTAAGACGGAGCAAGATTACGGGGTCGTGGGAGGAATTATGATGTTTCAAAGGTCGTAGAGGTAATTTCGAAAGATTTCAGGGTCTGCTGGGTAAATATCCCTTAATTTTTTTTCTTATCATCTAATAATTGTTTAAAAAATATTTTTATTATATATAATGTTTATTTTAAAATATAAACCCAAGATAGACCCAAGATAGATCTAAATGGAGGCAAAGAATCAATATAACCGACCCTACTTAATTGTGGAAAAGGTTTTTTTTGTTGTTGTTGTTATAATTTTTATTTTAAAAATATTTTTTAAAATATTTCTAATATATTTTTATCTTCTTTCTATAAAATGAATTGAATTCTTAAATACACATCTAATCATTGTAAATATATATACATGTCAATAGTTGTGTCGTTTCTTAAAGATTTAAAATTATTTTTGCTAAATATAGTATTTTAAAATATAAGAAGAAAATACGTATGAATTGAAAGTGTATTTTTAAAATTAAAATATAAATTTATGTAAGTCAAAGAGAAGAAACATAGAAAGTTATATATATATATATATATATATATATATATATATATATATATATATATATATATAGAGGGGCGATCCTATGAGATGGGATTTTGGTGAGATGGTGAGAAGGGGCATTCTGGACCACTAGTTCCAACAAGGAGAGAGAAAGGCAGGAGAGAGAATACAGCAACTTGTGGTCCAGAATGCCCCATCTCACCATCTCATAAAATCCCATCTCATAGGATCGCCCCTCTATATATATATATATATATTATTTTTTCATTCTCATCAACCATCACTAATAAAAGACAAAGAACAAGCCACGGTGGAGTATTGTGGCTTAATGTCATATTACTGTCGCCTAATAGAATTGGCCTCGGTAATATTATCGTGGTTTATACCACTGTGTCATATAGTTTACCGTGACCAAAGAGTGTACTCTTTAGCCATGGTGAACTTATTGTGGCTATGAAGGTTTGGCCACGATAATTATACTGATGAAAAAACATTTAGGTCACGGTTAAATATCATGCCAAACTCATTTAAGTCACGGTAACGAGGTTGTGGATAACACCATCATACCAAAGAGCATAGGTTGTGCCACTATAAAATGGTTATGGCTATAGACCTTTTGCCATGGAGTTGCAATGTGGTAAAAATAGCAGACATATAAAAAAATCTCCTATGCAGATGCCAATTGATCCTTTAACAAAATTGCATAGGACATACATATGGTATTCAACTTCCATTCCTTGTATTATCACAATCGCATGCTAAACGTGCATACACATGATAAATCCTCATACAAATAACACACCAAGTTATACTAAACATAAGGACACATGTTAAAAAAAGTGCATATTCTTCATGTCAATAGAAGATTTTTTTACAAAATAAGAGGTCGCTAAGGTTCAGTTAGCTAATAAAACATAAATAAGTGTTTGAACTTTGAAATCTAATTTAGATTCAACAAAAAAGACAAATCCAAAGTAACAGCTAGTCATCTAAAGTGAAATCATCAAATTCTACATCATCTTCTGAATCTTTAGCATCATCTCATCTTGCATCCATGCCTTTGCTCATTCTAGATAATGAACGCTCTTGTGCTTTGGCAATGACAACAACTAATTTTGCTATCTCCCTTAGTAGGACCTCTAATTTCGTGACTCGATTATGTAAGCTACGATCTGGTTAGCCTCTATATTCATAGTACTTGGATGGAGTAATCCCCCCTATTTCTCTCACACTACATGGATGTTCAGGTCCAGTAGCTTGTAGATATGCTGCATCTGGGGAGATATTAGGAGACCCATCATTATGATGTTGAAGTGTCATCATGTGCTCCTGAAGCAATGAAATAAAAAGAATTTAAATTAATACATATATTTAGATGAATTTGAAATATAATTAAATTAACTTACATTCTTGAGCCATCTTTTCCTTCTCTCCCTTTTGAGCATATAAAAAGATTGCATCGATCGACATCAATGTCCTTCTTGTCTTGTATTTAATTCTATAAATAAATATAAGAGCTAATGCATAAATATTTGATGAATCTTCATTCGTCACTCTTTATTCTTTTATTTTAGCTAATTATCTTGGCAAAACATCATGTATATAGTTGTAATACAATAAGTTACCAATAAGCATACATTTGTTAATAATTAATAATTAACATGTATTTGTGAAAAAATAAAAAAATAAAAGAATTACATTATTAGCAACCTCTTTTGTGTTCCTTGCCCTCAAGTACCTTTTAGCATTACCTCGAAGCTTGACTCTCAATTAATATCTTAGCCATTATTTATATGGTGAACTTGTACTATGAGCCGAAATTAATTGGAATAGCTAATGTTGGCACCATATTTTTATTTTAATAAAAATAGAAATAGTAAAAGGGGGTAACGTTAGTGGGAAATTAAATAAGGACAACTAATGCATTAATGTTAAAAGGCATGAGATGCCTTGATGAAAAGATGCCAATATAAAAAAATGCCAAATTGATTGTTGCTTATATCAAGAGATGCAACACTAATATGAAGAGATGCCAAATTAGTTGTTACTTTTATAAAGAGGTGCAATGCCAATATGAAGAGGCGCGAATTTAGTTGATGTTTTTATCAAGAGGTGCAATACTAATATGAAGAGGTGCTTATGTTAAATTTGAAAAGATGCATCCCTTGGTAGGAATGGCTACAATTTGTGTATAAATACCACATGGGAGGGACTTTGGGGGATCATTCCATCACCTCTGATTCCATTATCGAACAATTAGTGTCCAACACTCCTCCCATTCCTAGCCTCTAACTTTCCCTCTCCTTATATTAACCCTATCCATCTTAATTGTTGACGAGAGAATCGAAGTGGTTTCGTCAACTTGTGCATTCGGCCCCCCAGTGAATCCGACTCCTGAGGCTTCACCCCGAGTGCCGCTAAAAATCATCCAACACCATAGACGTCCGCCAACCATCATTACCTCGGTCCCTCTGCGAATCCGACTCCAGAGGCTTCCTCCCGAGCCGTCGATCATCATATTTTTATTTCGCTTTTATTTTATTACTTTATATTTTTATATCTGTCTTATTTTGTTATCTTCTCTTTCGTGCAGGAGTTCGTCAAAACTATCGCGACGATACATATCTAACGGTGATTATCCTTGACTCTTGGAGAACCGGGACGTGACACGAGGTTTGAGCTTGATTCGCGGTTGTAATCGCATCCAACTCACCTCGCCAGGATATCCAATTTCGCGAAGAGTTAGCGCGTACGAGTCCATTTGGAAGTTGCCGCATAGAAGGGGAGCGATCAGCACTTACCGACCTGCACTATTGTCTTCACCAAATTTCATCTCCCTTTTTGTTATTCAAACATTTTGCAAACTTATAAAAGTATCTTTACTTGCAAAATAAAGTGTAGAATTTTCCTGTCCCTGTGGATTCGACCCTGACTTACCCTATACTTTACCTTGTGCATAATATAGATAAGTCCGGTAATTTATTTGTTTGAAGTATATTTTTGTGGGTTCTCAACGACTATCCGATTGCAAAATCGGGCACTTAAACCCTCGAAAATACGCCTCAACATTTTGGTGCCGTTGCCGGGGACAGACAATTATTCGCGCTTTATATAAAAAAGTTTTTCTTTACATTTTGCTTTTCGCCATCTTTTTTTTCTGCAGGGGACAAGTCGCATTGGAAAGGAGCCGCATCGAACATCAACGTGAAGTTAAAAAAATATATTCGGAGCGCTCTCGCGATAAGTTCTCTTTTCTTAGGCATAACTAGGATCTATTTTATTGTTTGCGCATATTAAAAAAAACAAAAAAATCAACTTTCTTTTCCGTATTGCATTGCATCTCCGTAGGATTTCTTCCCCATAGTCCCACCTTGCATTTAAAAAGACCATTTAATTATTTGCCGACTAATCAAGAAAAAAAATATACATCTTAATCGGAGTAATTAAAGTGGTCACAAAAAAATCATAAAATAAAATTTTGTTTGCAAACTTGTTTGTTGCACCATTCTCACAATCGCACGCGCACGCGTACCCCTAGGACTAGAGCCCAAATACCGCGGTTCTTGATAATTTTCTGAAAACTACATTGCTTAGTATACTCGTCCCTGAGGTGTTTAACTAAGAAAGACGAGGGGTTTAAGATCCAAGTTGATCTAAGAATGGCTCCGGCCTACTTACTCTCTGACTGGCCTCAAAACCAGAAGAATGACATTGTGGTAATCATTGAATTATTCTGAATCGCTAGATATTCTAGGAAACGTAATCAACTTGTATTCTTGTCTGCAAATCAAAACTTAAAAGATAAAAAAACTAAACTATAAGCGTTGAGTGGGAATAAACAAATTGTTTTGTGTTTGATTTGTGTATGCTTGGCAGGAGGTCATTAAGGAATCCCCTTACTGATCCCCTTGAATTTGATCCATTCTATCCTCCAAAACCCAAAGTCAAGCCCGAGACAAAATCCATGGCTGGTGTGCCACCTCCTCCCGATCCACTCACTATAATAATGCAACAATTACAACAAATGGCAGAACGTCAAGAGGTGCAAGATGCCCAAGTTCGACAATTGATAGAACATCAAGGGCTAAACAACCCACCACCAATACCGGTACGAAATCACTACAATCCTGCTAATCATCGGCTCGTTTCAGTCATCCAACTTCCCGCAGAAGTAGGAAACTTTGAAATAAAACCTGCAACTATTTCCTTCCTCCCCAAATTTCTGGGAGAAGAGACTGAGGACCCTATAATGCACCTTCAGGATTTCGTAGCAGCCTGCGATACACTAAACATGTTTACCTCCGAGTCTTCCTGTTCTCCCTTCAACAAAAAGCAAGCTAATGGCTTCGTAGCTATGAAGTCCCGATTCGATCATGGACCGAGTTGAGAGAGGCATTCTTAAAGAAATATTTTCCCATTGGTAAGACTAATGCACTTAGGCATGCCATTTCTCACTTTGCCCAAAAACCCACAGAGCCAATCCATGAAGCATGGGAAAGATTTAGAGATCTTTTACGAAAATGCCCACATCATGGAATCGAAAAATGGAAGCAAGTGCAGATATTTTATGAGGGCTTAACTGAAACATACAAGAGAGTTGTTGACTGCTCTTGCAGAGGCAACTACTTGAATAAGGATGAGAATTTTGTATGGCAATTATATGAGGACATGACAGATAACTCTGTCAATAATTATTCTATAGAGTTATACAATAGACACAAAAGACCAGTCCAAGCTATAGACTATGCAACAACAAATGGAGATACATCATCGGATATCCCAATCATTGCTTCAAAGTTGGACAAAGTAGAGTTGATGGCCAAACAAGTGTATCAATTGACTAAAACCGTAGGGAATCTCGTATTAGAGAAAACTACCTCGTCAGTTTGCAAGGTAGCCCATATTCCACAAACACCTATGGAACCAGAGATTTACCAACCATCTATCCCTTTAGATGAACAAAGTAATCCTGAAGCAGTTAATTGGGTGCAGGGGAATTCCAATAACAACCCCTATTCCTCCACCTATAATCTAGGATGGAGGAACTATCCAAATTTTGCATGGAAGGCCCCAACAAACAATAATTCAGGATATCAAGTCACCCAACAAGGGTCAAATCAAAACCAATTCACACAACAAGCCCAACCACCACTGCAACCCCTAACTACACCATCACAAGGACTTGCCTCTGATTATCGTGACTTGATGAAACTCATACAACAGCTGGCTCAGAACCAAGTTAAGGTTCAAAAGCAACTGGCTCAAAGCCATGTTGAGGTCCAAAGACAATTGACCGAGATTCGTTCTCAAATACCACCTCAACCACAACTACCTGCTCAAACGGTACAAAATCCTAACAACTCACAAATCCGTCCTCCTGGCTTTTCACGACAACCTACTCGAGGACCCGTGAGCTTTAGAAATGCAGCTAGTACAAGCAAAAATGAGTCAAATGCATCTGCCAGTGCCATCCACTTGAGAAGTGGTCGCACCATAAGCACACCTCAAATATCGACCACACAAAACCATCAAACACATGAGAATGATTCGCCAAGGCAAGACCAATCATCACCTACTACACAACCACCTTTTATATCCCCATCACCAACCTTTACACAACCAACTATTCCCTTTTTAGAGGCCCTGCGAAGAAAAGTGAAGAAACGACCTTCGACTCTGACTCTTGACTTGGAGAGTTTATTCTCCAATGTTATCATACAAATCCCACTCCTTAAGGCTATAGAACAAGTTCCTGCATATTCACGTTTCTTAAAAGAGAAATGCACTCCAAAAAGTAAACCGAGGGGAAAGAAAAAGAATGACCAACACGAGGAAGAGAGGCATGTGCTACCGCTCGCATCATCTAATGCCATTTCTCAACTCCTTCCCCTTAAAATGAAAGAACCCGGGGCCCATTAGTAAAATGCATCATTGGAGACATGACCTTTGAGCGTACCCTACTTGATAATGGTGCTTCGATAAATCTCCTCCTAGCTGCCGTACTAAAATATTATGCAGTAGGTCAGTTAAAATCTATTTCTATGATTTTATAATTAGCTGACCGATCTGTAAAGATCCCATTAGGAATACTAGAGGATGTTTTAGTCACAGTCCAAGGACATCAGTTTTCAGTCGACTTTATCATACTAGATATGGATTCGGCTAAAACACTTTCTCAAACTCCTATTATACTCGGAAGACCATTCTTAGCCACTGCCAAGGCTCATTTTGACTATGAGGTCGGGAAAGTAGAATTCAAAGTCAATGGAGAAATTGTTCCGGTCGATCTTGTCACCCCCACATTTCAAGAACACGATACTGAAGATTGTGGATGGATCAAGGAATGTTCGACAATTAAACAAATCATAGACGATTTAACTCCTTTAAATCTCGCTGGGGATCCTCTTGAGGCGACTTTGACTTTAAATGATAAATTATTTGAAAGACAACAGGTTGTAATGGCCGAAACCCTTGATTCCATTAAGAATGAACCCTACGAACCGTTGACAGATTCAGATATCTTAGAACTAGACCAAGAATGAGATGAACTTGATGCTTTAATTTCTCCTGTCTCAGAAATGACTATGCCCATGCTAGAACCTCCTATTTTGGAATTACTACATAACAAGGAGGAAGACCTTACAATCACCGCACCCACCCACCCCATAAATTCAATAGACGGTTTTAAGAGACAATTCAGGTCCCCGTAGTGGAATTAAAACCTTTACCAAAGGACCTAAAATATGTGTTTCTAGATGAAGAAAATAAGGCATACCCGTTAATAATCAATGCCCACTTGGAACTAGAACAAGAAAATAAATTAATAGATGTTTTGAGAAAAAATTCACGGGAAATTGGTTGGACGATATCTGATCTCCGGGGAATAAGTCCATCACTATGTACCCACCATATTTATTTGGAAGATAATGCAAAACCTTCTCGAGAAATGCAAAGAAGATTAAATCCAAATCTACGAGAAGTAGTTAAGAAGGAAATATGCAAATGGCTAGGTGCAGGGATCATCTACCCAATATCAGATAGTCGATGGGTCAGCCCTTTACAAGTTGTACCAAAGAAAGCTAGTCTGACTATAGTCACCAATGATCAGGGTAAAGAGATCCCCACTCGTACAACTACTTCGTGGAGGGTTTGTGTTGCTTACAGGAAATTAAACCTTACCACGAAGAAGGACCACTTCCCTCTCCCATTCATAGATCAAATTATTGAGAGACTCGTGGGGAGGGAATATTTTTGTTTTCTTGATGGTTACTCAGATTATAATCAGGTAGCTATTGCACCTGAAGACCAAGAGAAAACAACATTTACATGCCCTTATGGTACATTCGCCTTTCGCCGAATGCCCTTTGGGCTATGTAATGCGTCGGCCACCTTCCAACGATGTATGCTAGCCATATTTGCCGATATGGTGGGAGATTTTATGGAAGTATTTATGGATGATTTCTCTGTATTCGGTGATTCCTTTGATGAATGCCTTGGATTTCTTGATCGTGTATTACAGAAATGCATTGAGGTGAACTTAGTCTTATCATGGGAAAATCACATTTTATGGTCACCAAAGGCATTGTTCTAGGTTACATTGTCTCTAAAAAAGAAATGGAGGTTGACCCATCAAAAATTGAGACTATAACTCACCTCTCCTCACCTACATCACTCAAAGGTGTTCGATCTTTTTTAGGACATGTTGGCTTCTATAGAAGATTCATAAAGGATTTTTCAAAAATCGCCAAACCTCTTACCGAGTTACTCTCAAAGGATCGAGCTTTTGATTTTTCTGAAGATGCCCTTAGATCCTTTGAGACATTAAAAATTTCTACCACTGAAGCACCAATTTTACAGTCCCCTGATTGGACTTTAGTCTTTGAAATAATGTGTGATGCTTCAGATTATGCAGTAGGAGCTGTACTAGGTCAAAGAAAAGATGGCAAACTAGTTGCCATCCATTACGCTAACAGAACACTTGATGATGCACAGAAAAACTACACAGTCACTGAAAAAGAATTGCTAGCAGTTGTCTTTGCACTTGAATAATTTAGGTCATACCTACTAGGTTCACATGTGGTTGTTTACACTGACCACACCGCACTGCACCACCTACTTTCCAAGAAAGATTCGAAACCACGATTGATTAGATGGATACTCTTGCTACAAGAATTTGATATTGAAATCAAAGATAAGGCAGGAGCGCAAAACGTCGTGGCCGACCATCTCTCCAGACTCCATGAGTCTGAAATCAAACAAACCGACAACCTCATTCCCATATCAGAAACCTTTCCTGATGAATCCATCCTTGCCGTATCACAACTACCATGGTTTGCTGATATGGTAAACTACTTAGTCACATCTCGAATTCCTGATGATTAGCCTAAGGAAAAATGAGATCGGTTCATAGCCGACTCTCGATACTACCATTGGAAAGATACTTTATTATTTAGGGAAGGGACCGACTGTACATGGAGACGTTGTATACCTGAGTCTGAAATTCCAAGTGTCCTATCTCATTGCTACACTTTTGGGTGTGGTGGTCATCACTCTGGAAAACGTACAGCTGCAAAAGTACTCCAATGTAGTTTTTTCTGGCCTACTTTATTTAAGGATGCCCATGATTTTGTGAAATCATGCCCTACATGTCAAACTAAAGGAACTATGACAAAAAGAGACATGATGCCTCTAAATCCTATCCATGTAGTTGAAATTTTTGATGCATGGGGCATTGACTTCATGGGTCCCTTCACTCAATCAAATGGTTACCTATATATCCTTCTTGCAGTCGACTACGTCTCCAGATGGGTCGAAGCCATCCCCACTCGCGTTGCCGATAATGCAACAGTGATCAAGTTCTTGAATGACTTATTTGCTCGCTTCGGCATACCTAAGGTCTTTATAAGTGATGGTGGTTCGCATTTCCTTAATAACTCGGTGCGAAAACTAATGAAGAATAATGGAATTGAACATCGAGTTTCTACCGCCTATCATCCCCAAACTAATGGCTTAGCTGAGGTCCCTAATCGAGAAATAAAAATCATTCTACAAAAAATTGTTCGTTCTGATCGCAAAGATTGGTCCCAACATCTTAATACAACATTATGGGCCTATCGCACTGCTTATAAGGCTCCTCTAGGCATGAGTCCGTATCACATCGTTTATGGCAAACCTTGTCATCTACCTGTCGAGATCCATCATAAATCATTATGGGCTATACAAAAATGTAACCTTAATTTAACCCAAGTTGGCAAGAATCGGTTACTTGATCTTAATGAGTTAAATGAGCTTCGTTGCCAAGCATATGATAACAACCTTATTTACAAAGAAAAGGTTAAAATTTGGCATGATGTCAACATTTCTCACAAAACCTTTTCCACTGGTCAAAAAGTATGGTTGTTTGATGCAAAGCTAAAGCTCTTTCCAGGAAAGCTCAGGTCAAAGTGGAAAGGCCCATACATTGTCACACAAGTTTTTGATAATGGGTCTGTTGAAATAACCGATTCTAAAACATCCACCACCCTTCGAGTAAATGGACAATGCCTCAAGCCCGTCGTTGAATCTGAAAAATCAATGCCTGTTTTAGAAACCCATGTTCTGCAAAACCCCTCATGTCGCACTCATTTCATTGTTCACTGCCATCTCATCTCATACATCATCCCATAACTAGTTTACTACATATGCATTTACCATGAGGGCATGGCAAATCTTAAGCATGGGGGGACACTATCCAAAAAAATTGCATTTTTTCATGCATATTGCATCACATTTCTACATTCATTCGCATATTTTCCCAACTTCAACTCTCTAAGTTTACATATAGGGAGAATAATAGCCTCACCATTAAATACCACATGAAGTATGAGATTTGAAGTGATTCTAATCTTAGAATGCTTATGAATCTCTCTTGTCCCTTTTGCATTTAAATCAAGAGACTTAGCCTCGATTCAACTTTCAACACTTGGTATCAATAATGAGCTTAAACATTATATACTGAAAAGATCAGGAGCTTTGTACTGCGATACTAACTTGACATACAAAAGGCTAAGGGGGTCTGATGATGGTTGTGCTCAGAGTTTGTGAGATGGTGAGCTTATCACGGAGTAAAGGAGTAGGGAGTGTTCCACCAAATATATGTGAGGAAGAGAGTCCACCATAATATGTAAGGGAGTGTTCCCAACTGGTCAAGCAATTTCTCATTACACACAATTATTGTACACACTTAAAACCTTCACTTACCAGCCTATTGCTTGACTTTCTACATATTTCTCAAATCCACCACTTCTTTAAAATTCTTCCATTAATAACCTATCTTTTTTCATTTGACTCCTTTATTTGTCTTCTTCTATTATGCATCAAAAGAGAAATATTCTTCAAGATTCTATTTACATGTCCTTATATATTTCCAAGTCCCAAGAGAAAATATTAAAGTACATTGGTTCTCTTGAAAAGTGAAGAGAAATATTGCAAAAAAAAGAAGAAGAAAAGAAGAAGTACCGCAAAGAAAAGAGAGAGAAAGAAGTATAGAAAAAATAATATATTGCAAAAAAAAGAAAAAAAGAAGAAAAAAAGAAAAAAAAGAAGAAGAAGAAAGAAGAAGAGAAAACCAAGAGAACCATTGTGCTAATATTCTCTTCTCATGCCATCTATATTTTTCTCTTCTCTACTATTCAACAAAATTATTTTATAATGAACATTTATTCTATATTATACCACTCTCATATCCATACACCGAAATCTGAGCAAAGTCATATCTACCAAATAAGCCTAAACCTAAATATTTCTCAAATCAACCTATTATTTTTCTTGCTGGCCAGATGGAGGAAGTTGGGTTGAGTGTTAAATTAATTATGAAGCCGGAGCTTATATACTCTGAGCCTTCATCTCAGGCATTTGCTGGCCTAGTGTATCAGAGCTAGAGGATTGTGGATGGAAGCACTTGGTCAATTCAGTACATTCGACACTTGAGTCTATCCTCAGGTCTAATGACATTATTTATGCTAGGTATCACTTAATCCGAATCGAGCAAGTCTCTACATTATCGTGTCTTGAGGACACTTGAGATGACTAAGCATTATAGGAAGAGATTCGTTTCTACTCTTGAACTTTATGAAATAAAGGATAATTTTTTTAACCCTCAGTGGCTATGGTCTCCCTATATATCTACATTAGAGTATTGAGATTCTTCATTTACATCTTGCTAGGGACTAGCAAATCTTAAGCATGGGGGTATGATGAATCTTGGATTCATTACATTATTGAGTCATTATCACACAGGTACATAAACTTAAACAGATATTTTATGCCATGAAATAAATCAAGGGAAGTGCATTATATGTATCATGTATTAGATATTTTGTGACTCTTATAAGCAACATACATTATTAGCAACCTCTTTTGTGTTCCTTGCCCTCAAGTACCTTTTAGCATTACCTCGAAACTTGATTCTCAATTAATATCTTAGCCATTATTATGTGGTGAACTTGCACTATGAGCTGAAATTAATTGGAATAGCTAACGTTTGCACCATATTTTTATTTTAATAAAAATAGAAATAGTAAAAGGGGGTAACGTTAGTGGGAAATTAAATAAGGACAACTAATGCATTAATGTTAAAAGGCATGAGATGCCTTGATGAAAAGATGCCAATATAAAAAAAATGTCAAATTGATTGTTGCTTATATCAAGAGATGCAACACTAATATGAAGAGATGCCAAATTAGTTGTTGCTTTTATAAAGAGGTGCAATGCCAATATGAAGAGGTGCGAATTTAGTTGATGTTTTTATCAAGAGGTGCAATACCAATATGAAGAGGTGCTTATGTTAAATTTGAAAAGATGCATCCCTTGGTAGGAATGGCTACAATTTGTGTATAAATACCACATGGGAGGGACTTTGGGGGATCATTCCATCACCATCTGATTCCATTATCGAACAATTAGTGTCCAACACTCCTCCCATTCCTAGTCTCTAACTTTCCCTCTCCTTATATTAACCCTATCCATCTTAATTGTTGATGAGAGAATCGAAGTGGTTTCGTCAACTTGTGCATTCGCCCCCCTAGTGAATCCGACTCCTGAGGCTTCACCCCGAGTGCCGCTAAAAATCATCCAACACCATAGACGTCCGCCAACCATCATTACCTCGATCCCTCTGCGAATCCGACTCCAGAGGCTTCCTCCCGAGCCGCCGATCATCATATTTTTGTTTCGCTTTTATTTTATTACTTTATATTTTTATATCTGTCTTATTTTGTTATCTTCTCTTTCATGCAGGAGTTCGTCAAAACTATCGCGACGATCCATATCTAACGGCGATTATCCTTGACTCTTGGAGAACCGGGACGTGACACGAGGTTTGAGCTCGATTCACGGTTGTAATCGCATCCAACTCACCTCGCCAGGATATCCAATTTCGCGAAGAGTTAGCGCGTATGAGTCCATTTGGAAGTTGCCGCATAGAAGGGGAGCGATCAGCACTTACTGGCCTGCACTATTGTCTTCTCCAAATTTCATCTCCATTTTTGTTATTAAAATATTTTGCAAACTTATAAAAGTATCTTTACTTGCAAAATAAAGTATAGAATTTTCCTGTCCCTGTGGATTCGACCCTGACTTACCCTATACTTTGCCTTGTGCATAATATAGATAAGTTTGGTAATTTATTTGTTTGAAGTATATTTTTGTGGGTTCTCAACGACTATCCGATTGCAAAATCGGGTACTTAAACCCTAGAAAATACGCCTCAACAAGTGACCTAAACCTAAGAGAGGGTCCAAAATAGACCTGATCGCGCCAAATAAAGTGAGTAGAGAGAGATAGGGCCACTCTACCCTGTATATACTCCCCACTTATGTATATATATTATTTTTACAAAAATATAAATAAAAAGGTATTTTTATCTCCTTGTATATATTTTTAAAAATAAAATAAAAATTAGAAAAATAAAATAAAATTAAAAATAACTTTCTCTCTCTAACACCTTGTATATAATACATGTACATATGCATCATATACCTATTTATTATACACTTGTAAATAACTAATAAAATAAAATAAAAATTATTTCATACTCCAAATAATATGTTGTAACTAAATAAAATATAAAATCAGGGTATTTATACAAAAATAGGAAAATAAAAAATAATTACATAAAATACATAGGTATTTTATACATGTATATAATGTAATATAATGTACATACCTTAATTTATTTTTCATAAAAATAATTAAAAATCACAAAAAAATAGTTTGAAAAATAATAAACATTTTTTCATGATAAACATTTTCTAAAAATAAAATCATCTTCTATTTTTAAATTATTTTTCAAATATTTTTTGACAAATCTATTTTCTGATTGGTCCAGGAGGGATGCTGACCCCGATCAACTCCCCCTCCTGGACCCTTTTGCGCGTGGATCCGATTTGCACCCGGACTTCTCCCGTTTTTCTTGATCGGACCCTGCTCATTCATTCCCCGATTCCGGCGCCCGCTTCACCCTGGTGGATCGGTGACCCTCGCGGATCCCTAGGAAGAGGCGGATCGCCCTCGGTTCACGCACCGTCGCCCGACCTTCCATCCACCTAGGACGCCCTATAAAATCTTCATCCTCATTCCCAGGACCTCATCTCGCGTCGTACATATCTCTGTTAACCTAGACCACTTCCCCTTGGTGACAGCAATCGGAGGAGGCCTTTGGTGATCGGAGGGGACTGCTGCAGCCGACACTCACCATTCGTGTCCGGAGATCTGTCGCGACGAGCCTCCCCCGCCTTCTGCAGCGAAGTTGAGGTGACGACCCCCTTCGATAGAACCCCCTGGAGCTTAGGATTCAGCTCGGACCCTCAGGCAGACTCCATTTCGATCGTAGTTCCATTATCTAGTTCGATCTTCCATTTTCGCTCCGGTGCACCTTCGCCAGCTCCGACCCGATGGTTTGAGCCTCATCTGCCACCTTTACTCGCTTCGATCGACACACCGACTCATTTCCCACGTTCTTACACAACCTGATCATCCAAATCTTGGTTGTACGAGCTAAGATTAGGCTCGATGTTCCTTCTGTCGCATCGCCGGAACCCCCAACTCCATTCGACGTCGCTTCCTTTTATTTTCAGTCGAATAACAGTGACCGGAGTACCCCTCCGAGTTAGAGCTTTCCCTTGCAGGTCTCTGCGTGAACGATACACCCCATATCACCTTCACCCTGCTTCGCCGGAGCTAGCCCAGGTCACGTCCATCTGCCAGGAGATCCGACCTGTAGCGAGCTCATCGAACCCTCTCACCCGACGCGGAGGAGCTACACGAGTCTGTTGCCGTCGTCCGATCGTTCATCGGAGCTGCCGATCTCCCTCGGTGCTCCGATGAACTTCGCCCAGGCAGAGTTCTTCCAGCACCTCTCTCCGCCATTGGATCTCGCCCCTCTGCCAGATGCCATCGCAGTTGTCTGATCACAACAGTAGTCAGGCCGTTAGATCTGACATCTAACAGCCCCCGTACACCCACGTTCGCACCCTCTGCAGAGCCATTGGATCCACCAGCTGTACGCGTCAGAGTCACACGTCTCCTATCCACTCAGCGCCCGACACCTGTCCACCCCCACACGCAACGCACGAGCGGCTTGGGTAATTTGCTCTACTACCCTGCATTTGCTTCCGTTTATCTTTTAGTATGTAAAATAAATAGTATACAGAGGACCTTTTTGCATCTGTGCCCTTGTACTTTTCTACATTTACGTTTAGTCCTTCCTGTGTGGTTGCACGTGCGTTGTCACGTGTATTTGTGGGTTATTTGCACGTACTGTCCTGGATTTATTTGATGGTATGCTTTGATATTATAGTTTTAATATTTGCAATTATACCCCTGTGCGTACTTGTTTTGGACATGTGCTAGAATTTGAGTAAAAATTGCAGATAAGACCTCGTACTTTTCTCGCATGTTATCATTTGGTCCCTGTAATATATTTTTATTGCAGATCAGTCCCTATGTGCTATGTGCTTGACTTTTATTTTAATAAATAGCAAATTTTGTCCAAAAATCATAAGATTTTGACATATGGCTCCTGCTATGGTGTAGAAATTTCCATGAATTTTTGGTTTCATTTTGTTTCCATTTAGTATTTTTAAAAATTCAAAAACCACAAAAATAGCTTCTGTTTGCTTCTAAAAATTCATTTAAAATATTAAAAACACTTGAAAAATTCCAAAAAAATCTTGTTTGCTTGTTCTGTCGTGTTTTCACTCCTGTCCAAGTTTCATCTCATTCCAATTTACAAAAACCATAAAAAATGAAAAGACAAAAAATCTTAGAAAAATCAGAAAAAATTCATAAAAAATAAAAAAAATGTGTTTTCTTTTTCTGTAGGTATCTTTTAGTTTATAGTTTAGTATAAAATTGTTGCTTGAATTTTATAGCATTTTAAGTATTTTTCAACTTGTCGTTAGATTCGGATTGTACACTGTTTAACATTTTATCCCTTGTTTCATTTTTAGAAAATTAACTAAAAATCAGAAAAAAATCAAGAAAATTAACAAAAACATTTGAACATTTTAAAAACTCAAAAATATTTTTATTGGGTATTTTTGATGCTCTAAATAATTGTGTGTTTGTGACTTTTTGAACCCTTTTAGCCTTTTTCTCGATATTAAAAATTCCAAAAAAAATTGAAAAATATAAAAACCACTAAATTCTTTATTTTCTGGATTCTTGACTACTTCGTAGCCTGCGCATTCCGTGCTCCTTGTGTTCGACCCTGGTAGCTATACCAGGTAAAAATAAAATTGCGAGACCGCTACATTTGCTTGATTGATTTTACTTTAGTGGTCTTCTTTTTCTTGTTGAGTCCGGTCCGAGTGGTTAAGGTCGCAACGACCTTTGATACCATTCCACCTTAGTCGCTCGGGGGTATCTGGTCCCATCAGAATGGTGCTGTTGTCGGGGAGCACGGCTTAGTAGTCAGTTTCCTTTTCTGTGTGATTTCCTTGCTTGATTATCTGATATGTTTTTGAATAACTTTGGACTGACACAACTTCTGGTTTTCTCTTCATGCGAGGGCCCGACGAGCGAGGGCGGTTATCTTCGGAGAGCCGAGGCATCCGCGTGACTTGGAGGCAGCTCGTTTCTGCATCGAGCCATGGGAGAGCGTAGGAGAGGAGGAGGAGAAGTTTAGGAGCTTTAGTGTAGCTTAGCTTAGACTTTATTTTTTCACTATTATTGTAATAATACAGGACAAACACTCTCAGACTTGGTGATTGCTTCGGGGTCTATTTTGCCGAGCACTGCTGTGCTCGGGGGACCTCACTGCGGATTTTTCGTCGGCTTTGTTTTCCATCGATTTATTTACTGTCTATCTGATTTTCGAAGGATTTGTCCCATAGACTTAGGATTTTCTCTAATTGTGACGTAATTAAATAAGACCCAACCTTAATTATCTGTCTGTTCCTATAGATTGATAATTGGACTTGATTAATTAACTCACAAGGAAAAAGTTAGTTTAATTAGGCTTGAGTCCACGTGCCGTGAGGAACCACATACAGCAGTGGCAAGACCCGTTGTGGCGGGCACCGAGTGGTTCCTAAGATCGGACTCCGGACTTAGTCTGATTAGCTAGCTACCGTGCTTTGTGTGTAGAAATTGCTTCATCTAAGGCCGATTTCTTCTTGCATCATATAAATAATTTAATTTCAGTCTTTATTTTATGCGCGGATCACCCTGCATGTAGAGAGCCGGAGTCAGGTACGCATTTCTTACTCTACATGCATCAGTGTGTTTGATCGTGCATCGGCTTTTTCGCTTTCTCCCCCTGTTTTGGACTTAAAATAATCAGGAGAACCAAAAAATTCATTAGGCGTTGTTTGCTTGAAAATACATAAAAAAGAAAAACTATAAAATTGGGACCGCTAAATTCACTTGATCCTAAAAGACATCTCATTTAAAAATTTGTCTTGGGAGAGTAATCCCCTCATTGTATGGTTTAGATGAGCGAGAGAGTGACCCGCACACTAGGATAGAGCCATACCCGAACTCTTCGCAGACTACCAGCCTTTTATACGGGACAGTCTGTTAGGAGCATTGGGTTCCTACCAGCTCGCGTAATCGCTCTGAAAGACTGTTTTATCACCTAATAAAATCGACAAGATAAACAACCAAGCTGTTACGGTCATCAGCTCTGCGTGAGTAGGTGAATTGGGGGTTTGCTTTGTTTGTTTCCAGATCTCATCCGCCTTACTCGCCACATCAAGATGATGGGCAGGAGATCCCTTAGGCAGCCTCTGGCTGCACCGCTTTCGAGCACTCCAGCCTGTTCATGTAGGTTGGTTCGTGAGAGCCGAGACCCGCTCTCCGAACCCGAGTTTGATTCTACCATGTTCCCCCTCGACAACCTTTCTACCAATCCTGAGGTGCCCAAGCAGAGACCGCAGCAGAGAGTTGATGATTTATCGGCGCCCGAGTTTGGGTCTTTTACCTTTGCAAAGACCATGGCCAGCAGTGAGGAGCGCACCGATGGACCCAGCGGGACACAGACGTACGTGTTGGATCAGGGTCCCATCAACTCCACCTCGTTAGCCTCTCTGGAGACCATGCAACGTCAGATCAGATACCAGGGGGCTTTCATTGTGGACATATGTCGAGAGATGGAGCAGATGAGAGCCAATAGAGAGGAGCGTAGAGCCGGTGGAGGCAGAGACCAGATATTCCTGAGGGTGGAGACCCTGAGCAGCTAGCACAACCAGCAACACCTGCACGACCGATGAGGGAGTTGCACAACCCTGGTGCAACTCTGACCCACAGATGGATAGTGTTGCTGGTCATTACGGGAGATTTCAAGTTCCCGCCTTAGAACATTCAGCTTCTTCCCCGCTTCCACGGACTCACCACAGAGGAGCCTCATCTCCATCTCCAGGAGTTTGAGATGATCTGCAGTATTGTCCACGATCGCCTTGTGGACGAGGACACCATATTATGATGACCTTCCCTTTCTCCCTCGTAGACAGAGCAACCAACTTGCTGAAGCACCTAGGGAGATTTTTCACTACATGGGAACAACTTTGAAACGAGTACTTGAAGAAGTATTATCCACTCAACCAGACCAATGCAGCCAGGGACCTGATCAGCAACTTTTTCATGCTCCCCAATGAGAAATTTCACGAGGCATGGGACAGATTCAGGGAGCTCACAGACCGGTATCCCCATCATGATATATCCACGCCCAATCTCGTCCAGAGTTTCTTTTGCGGGCTTACACCAGAGCTGCAGGAGCTAGTCAATGCATCCTGTGGAGGTTCATATTTTGCCCAGGACGAGGATCAGGTCTGGTCCATCTACGAGGAGATGTCGGAGAACTACACAGTGATGTCTCAGACCTGATTGTACACTCAGGGGAAGCCCCAGCCACAGGTCATGTCCTATCAGAGGATAGCATGGGTTGATGCCGACCCATCTACATCATCAGCAGCCGCAGCATAGGCAGAGTCGACGACCGCTGATATGGGGATTATCAGCGAGAAGTTGGACCGGATTGAGTTGATAGAGAAGAAGTAGTGCCAGGGCATGTCTCAGATAGATCAGATGGCACAGACACTGAGTGACATGAAGACCTAGATCATGTGTCTCCAAGAGTCACAGACGGCTTCTCAGCCTTGTCTCAGGTCACGGGCAGATCTCAGTAGCAACAGTAGCTCAACCCAGCACTCCAGCCTGTCCAGACAGGTTCACCATGTTTAGGCGAAGTCGTTCCAGCAGCCGCAGCAATCCTACCAGCCACCACCATCTCAGGACACTTAGATGGTGGTCTACCAGCCGGATCAGCCCCTGGCAGTTCTCCCCTACCCATTTACGAGCAGGAGCCGTTGATGGATGTTAATGGGATTTGGTATGACCGACCTCAGCTTGGGATCTGACGAAACCATCCCGGATTCCGTTGGTCGGCCGGAGGCATCAGTTCCCAGCAGCAGCCTCCAGTTCAGGGTGGCCAGTACGACCAACAGTCACACCAGCAGCCCTAGTTCCCACAGCAGCAGCCACATCCGCAGTAACAGTCCTACCAGCAGCATGGTTCTCGTTCCTATCAACAGGGACAGTCTTGGAGGCAGCAACAACAGCCTCAGCAGTATCATACTCAGTACCCCTCTCACTCTCAGCAGCAGCAGCCTCAGTCTCAGAGAGGCCACCCGTCAAGTTCTCATGGGCTCGCCTATGAGAACCCAGCTTTAGATGATCTAACCCGCCTCCTTTCCGAGCAGCAGGAATCAGACAGGAGATGGATGAGTTCAAACAGGAGATGAGAGAGATTGTGAGAGGGAAGGCCATTATACATGCACATATTGAGCTGAATCCAAACAACCTGAAGAGGAAATCTGAGCAGGTAGAGTTTACAGAGGTTACCACTCCTAGTGATTTACTTGGTGATATTTCTGCATACACTTTTGATGCTGACTTTGTTACACTTAGGAGCGGTAGGATGCCAGCCAGCTGTACCTCATCTCAGTGATGACTACATGCAGATTTAGGAGCGCCAGATGAGGAGGAGAGCGGTGTTGATGCCTCTCATGATGAGGATGATGACGGTGGTACGAATGCCACCAAGGGTGTAGACCCAACTGACGGTACTGAGGAAGTCGCTTCACCAGATTCAGAAGGTGGTGCTGATGCCACCAGATTTGATGCTGAGCCAGAGTGCGGTACTGATGTCGCAAGTCTAGATGCCGTGGGTGGTATTGAAACCACCATTTCGATTCCTGTTGCATTTACTTTTGTTGATGTATCTCAGGACTATTCTGGAAAATAAAGGAAAGGTTTCTTCATTTGTGAGTCCATCTGTGTTGCTTGGAGATATGTGTATGGATTCTACTTTGTCGCAGCAGCAACGACCCATTCCTAGCCCTCCATCTGAGGAGGGCCCAGCCATCCCCTTTCCCCAAGCACTCCGCTTGGCTAAGGGGACCAAAAAAGAAAACCCAAAAAAATCACAACAGCTAGAGTTCAGCCAGCAGATGATAGACAGATTCCAGATACAACTAACTCTACAGGAGGCCTTGGAGTACATCCCCCTCTTCCAGAGGAACCTTAGAGAGAGGGCCACCATTTGCAGGAAGAGGAGGAACCATCATTCAGAGATCCATGTGCTCACTCATGCCACCTGCTTCGACATCCAGAATCGTCTGCCAGCCAAGAGGTCAGATGCAGGAGCCCCATACGTCAGATGCCACATACATGAGCAGAGGTTCGATCGGACTCTATTAGACACTCGTTCTTCTATCAACCATCTTCCGGCATCCTTACTCGACCGCTTCGAGTTTGGCCCTCTTCGACAGAGCAATACGGTCCTTCAGTTTGCTGATCGATCTGTCAAGAGGCCGAAGGGGCTGCTGAAGGATGTGGTCATCACAATTCAGGGCCTGAAATTCCCTGTGGACTTCGTTGTATTGGATGGAGATCCCTGAGTCTGTGATCTATACCCCTATCATTTTAGGATGCCCGTTCTTGGCCACATCCAAGGCAGTGTCCGATCATGATAGCGAGAAGGTATACTTTCATGTCGAGGGTGAGAGTATACAAATAGAGATGATCGATGAGATGAGAGCGCGAGATTCATCTTGCTCATTACCGCTTACAGATTCAGAGAAGATGATTGAGGTAGAGTGAGACGTACACCAGGAGTGTGATTTTGTGATCACAGACGATGAGGCAGTTTGGTCAAACCCTGTTACATGAGCCATCCTCTCACCTTCCAATTCCGTTGATGCATAGATTCCAGCAGAGGAGTTTTTGGAGAGCGCATTCCTGGCAGAGGATATGGTTGAGTCAGCAGATCACATTCTTGATAGCAAGTCAGTTGATTTTTCAGATTCAGATTCAGATCCCTCGGAGTCAGATATTGATTGGGCAGAGTTCGATGATATGATTCCATGTCTGATTTCCACAGAGCCAGCAACTAGGGTGGAGATTGATCCCATTCAGAGCATAGACACACCAACAGAACAATCTTCACCAGATTTTTAGGTTCAGCGAGAGTTCTCCCATGCAGATTTGATTGTGTTCACTCAGACCTTTCAGAGACTAGACCCACCAGCTCCCAGTTGTCCAGAGCGGAAGACCTTGCTGCAGTCGCTGAAGTATAGGTTCCTTGTGAGAAGCATGAGATGCATCCAGTCATTATCTCAGTAGATTTGACTGGAGAGCAAGAATCTCGTTTTATGGAGGTTCTTGAAAAAAACCGCAAGGCGATAGGATGGAGCGTAGCCGATCTCCAGGGGATAAGTCCGGCCCTATGCTTCCACCATATCTATCCCGAAGAGGACACGAAGCCGTTGCGTGAGTACCAGCGCAGCTGAACCCGAATCTTCGAGAGGTTGTCATGAAGGAAATATCGAAATGGTGGAGCGCCAATTTTATCTACCCCATCTCCGACTCCTAGTGGGACAGTCCGTTACATGTGGTGCCCAAGAAGATGGGCATCACTACAGTTGTGAGCGAGTCTGGAGAGGAGATCGCTACCCGGGTACCCATTTTTGGAGGGTCCGTGTGGACTACAGACAATTGAATAGGGCCACCAAGAAGGATCATTTCCCGCTGCCTGTTATTGATCAGATTATAGAGACTAGCTGGGAAGAGTCACTACTGCTTTCTTGACGGGTACTCCGGATACAATCAAGTGGCCATTGCACCCGAAGACCAGGACAAGACAACATTCACATGTCCTTTTGGGACATATGCTTTCAGACGGATGCCCTTTGGCTTGTGTAATGCCCCGACGACATTCCAAAGGTGCATGTTATCCAACTTTTCGGACATGGTGGGTAATTACTTAGAGGTCTTCATGGATGACTTTTCGGTTTATGGCGATGGGTTTGATGCTTGTCTTGAGTGCTTAGACTGCATACTTCAGCGATGCATCGAGGTCCATCTTGTGTTATCTTGGGAGAAGAGTCACTTCATGGTGACTCAAGGGGCGGTGCTTGTTCATATCATCTCCAACAGGGGCATGGAGGTTGATCCAGCCAAGGTGGATATCATTAGGAAACTGAATCTACCGTCCAATATGCGACAGTTACGGTCTTTTTTGGGGCACGCCGGTTTCTACCGACGATTCATTCATGATTTCAGTAGGATTGCCCGATCGTTGACTGATTTGCTGACCAAAGACACCGAGTTCATTGTAGATGATAAGTGCCTTGCATCATTTGAGACTCTCAAGAGTCTATTTGTTGAGGCTCCTATCCTCCAACTGCCTGATTAGTCTCTTCCATTCGAGATCATGACAGATGCCTCTGATTTTGCCGCGGGGGCCGTGCTGCGACAGAGGAGGGATGGAGTACCATTTGCTATACACTACACTAGCCATACATTGGATACTGCGTAGTGGAACTACACCGTCACTGAGAAGGAGATGCTAGCCGTAGTCTTTGCCTTGGATAAGTTCATATCATACATCATTGGATCTAGAGTGACTATCTTTACTGATCATACTGCCATCAGGTACCTCATGGCAAAGTGGGATGCCAAAGCGAGCTTGACTAGATGGATCCTTCTACTCCAGGAGTTTGATATTGAGATTAAGGATAAGCCTGGAGTCAAGAATGTGGTGGCGAATCATCTCTCCCGATTAGAGCATCTTGAGGATTCTGAGCAGATTGATCCTATTACAGAGACCTTCCCAGATGAGGCGATCCTTGCTATCACCTCACTCCCGTGGTATGCTGACATTGTGAACTATCTTTTTGCCAAGAAAGTTCCACAAGGTTGGCCCAGGCAGAGACTTGAGACCTTCCTAGTGAAGGTCAAGTCTTACCTTTGGGAGGATCCCATCCTTTACCCTGAAGGAGGGGATAGTGTCTGGCGATGGTGCATTCCTCAGGAGGAACACCATAGCATCCTCACCTACTGCCACAAGCTGGACGTAGGAGGACATCACTCTGGGAGGAGAACGACACAGAAAGTACTCCAATCCAGCCTATGGTGGCCTACTCTCTTCAAGGATTCTGATGAATTCATGAAGAGATATACTGACTGTCAGAGGATCCTTCTACTCGTGGACAGCGTGATATGATGCCGATGCAGCCCATTCATTTATGTGAGGTTTTTGACGCATGGGACATCGATTTCATGGGTCCATTCCCTAAGAGTCAGGTATTCGAGTACATTCTGTTGGCCGTCGATTATGTTAGTCGTTGGGTTGAGGCCATCCTCGCTCCAGCTGCAGATGCTAGGACCGTATGCAGATTTTTGAGGAAGAATATCATTTCACAGTTCGAGGTACCTCGAGTTTTGATATCCGACGGGGGGTCTCATTTCGTCAACGATATGGTAAAGGCCCTTGCTAGCGAGTTCAGCATTGACCATCGAGTAGACACTCCATATCATCCTCAGACCAATGGTCTTGCTGAAGTATCGAATAGAGAGATCAAGACTATATTGAAGAGGGTAGTCTGCCCTGACCGAAAGGATTGGTCACAACTTTTGGACTCGGTCTTGTGGGCATATATGACGTCCTTCAAAACTCCTTTGGGTACATCTCCCTTTCACCTCATTTATGGCAAGCCCTGCCATTTATCTGTTGAGATTAGGCACAGGTCACTTTGGGTTGTTACAAAGATACTTTTGGATCCAGTGAGTATAGGAGATCAGAGGAGGGCGGAATTGGTAGCCCTGGAGGAGCTTAGAGATGAAGCCTTTTCGAGCAGCCTACATTATAAGGAGTGAGTGAAGGAGTGGCATGATTCTCATATCAGCCACAAGCAGTTTGAGACAGATCAGAGAGTATGGTTGTTTGATGCCAGGCTTAAATTATTTCCAGGGAAGTTGCAGAGCAAGTGGAAGGGACCATACCTGGTTCGAAAGGTACATGACAATGGGAGTATTGACATATTTGAGATGTCATCTGAGTCTACTTTTCATGTTAACGGGCAGCGGCTCAAACCATATCTAGATCATGAGCTGCTGGTCGTTGACGTCGCCCCTATTAATTTTGTGTGAGATGTGGTCTTTTACTCACATCTAGTGCATCTCATGCCTGATTCTCACTGTCTTCCACCTTGTATAGATCCAGATGTCCATATCATTCCATTCTTTAGTCCCACACCCCATCTTCATCATATGATTATGCTATATTTAAGGTGTACTTTACCCTAAGTATGGGGGTGTTGGACTCTTGAGTATTCTTTTTATTCTTTTTACCTCTGTTTTGCTGCCTATTCTTAGAGACCTTTCGCCCTAAGTATAGGGAAGGTAAACCATGTACATCCTATCACTCGGATTTCCCTTCATGTACAACTTACTATACTTAGGATTACTTGATCCAAAGTATAGGGGGAAACACCAATCTCTCTTCATTCTATTCTTTGATTCGTCGTTGTAGTATGCCATTCCTTTTCACTTACTTATACTAAGCATGAGTTATGTCTTCTTCATCGCTCTTAATCCACTCTGAGGACATCGTTCGAGCTAAGTATAGGGGGTGTCGTATATATTTCATATATACTTTAGCCATAACTTGTATTTTGTGTGAGTGTGTTAATAAATAAAATGCTAAAATTCTTTGATCCAAAAATCATAAAAATTTAAAAAAATTCCTTGTACATAAAAATTCATTCTTGCACGTACATAGCTATTTATAAAAATTATTTTTGTACAAATGTTTGTAAAAAACGTTTCGTGTAAAGAGTTTGTAAATATTTTGAGATCAAAATTATGTATATAGTACAAAATTTTTGCAAAATGTTTGAAAAACAAAAGATTGCAAAAACCCTTATGTAAATGTGTGTAAATATTTTGCAAAACTTCATGCATTCATTCATTCAAACATTTTTCAAAATTTTGCACAAACATGCATAAAAACATTTTTGTATGTATTTGTACAGTTTTTCTGGATCATAGTTGAATTTAAACTGGCCTAGAATTAAATTGAAAAATGGAGCTTGGTTAAGACCTTAATCCACCTAATGCTAAGAGGAACCTTATAGGGCTTAGGATTAAGACTTTTCAGGTCCATTTGGGACTTAATTCTTTGAGTCCACTAGGCTATGATCACATGTCATCTTGATGAGCCTAAGTAGAACACTTAACAACGCACACATGACTCTCAGAGACAATGGCTTTACTTGCACCAGCACCTTACACATAGCTCTCCACGGATGAGGTGGTGAGGAGGCAGTTTCCTTTGGCTTGGGGTAGCATATGAGGGTAGTACTTCTAGGCGGAACCTCTCTTCTTCTTTTAGTGAAGGAAGTGCGTCTCAACTTGGTCTGGTGGTGGTGAGGTCTAAAGACGGGAGTTGTGGGTTGCAATAAAGCTTCAAAGGAGGGATAGTCTACTGGCTCATGAGGAAAAACTCCTTATGTATATATGCTGCACCATGTAGATATGTTGTACATATGCACATCGAAAAAAAAGTGAAAAGAAAGAAAACTCCAAAAAAGTGGCGGGTCTGATTGAAAATAAAATACCCACCGGAGTGTATATAGTCAAATAAAGCAAAGCTTATGTTACACACTCACATCTGATGAAGCTTGCATCGGGAGACTTAGCTACACTGGTTGGGCTCCCAAGGATACATGGCTACACTGGTCATGGTCCATTCTCTTCTTCCTCCTCTTCTTGAGCCGGTTGAACTTGAACTTAGAAGGGAATACCCCGATTCTCGAGGAAAGAGCTGTCAGACTAGGGCATTAGAGTTACCTTGTTGAGGGGGTTGTCACTTTGTCATTTCTGAGGTGGGGAGATACATATCACGTACATAGTACAATGAAAGGTTCATGGTCATTAGAGTTTGTGTATGTAGACTTGTTCTGATCTGGATTGTTGAGGAGTCTTGACCATAGATTGGTGGAACTTAGAGGCTGTTGAGTTTTAAACTAAAGTCCAAATAAGGTTCCTACAAACTAATAATCCAAAGGCCTGACTGAGCTCCATACTTCAATTTAATTAAGGCAAGTTTAATAATCAACCTTGATTTCCCTTATTTTTCTTTTTCTTTCTCTTTTCACTTCTTTTTCAAATAAGTATTTGTTAAGGGACTAGCAAAAGTAAAGTATAGGGGGGTGATGAATCCCCATTCATCACTCTTTATTCTTTTATTTTAGCTAAATATCTTGGCAAAACATCATGTATATAGTTGTAAATACAATAAGTTACCAATAAGCATGCATTTGTTAATAATGAATAATTAACATGTATTTGTGCAAAAATAAAAGAATAAAGAATGAAATAAAAAGAGAGAATTATTTAGAATAAATATTGAGTGACCTAAACTCAAGAGAGGGTCCAAAATGGACATGATCACCAAATAAAATAAGTAGAGAGAGATAGAGCCACTCTACCTTGTATATACTCCCCACTTATGTATATATATATTATTTTACAAAAATAGAAATAAAAAGGTATTTTTATCTCCTTATATATATTCCTATAAATAAAATAAAAATAAGAAAAATAAAATGAAATTAAAAATAACTTTCTCTCTCCAACACCTTGTATATAATACATGTACATATGCATCATATACCTATTTATTATACACTTGTAAATAACTAATAAAAATAAAATAAAAATTATTTCATACTCTAAATAATATGTTGTAAATAAATAAAATATAAAATTAGATTATTTGTACAAAAATAAGAAAATAAAGATAATTACATAAAATACCTAGGTATTTTATACATGTATATAAAATACCTAGGTATTTTAAAAATCACAAAAAAAAACAGTTTGACAAAATAATAAACATTTTTCATGTTAAACATTTTCTAAAAAATCATCTTCTATTTTTAAATTATTTTTCAAATATTTTTTGACCAGTCTATTTTCTGATTGGTCCATGAGGGATGTTGACCCTGGTCAACTCCCCCTTCTGGACCCTTTTACGCGTGGATCCGATTTGCACCAGGACTTCTCCCATTTTTCTTGATCGGACCCTGCTCATTCATGCCCCGATTCTGACGCCCACTTCACCCTTGTGGATCGGTGACCCTCACGGATCCCTAGGAAGAGGCGGATCACCCTTGGTTCGCATGCCCTCGCCTGATCTTTCCAGCCACTTTGGATGCCCTATAAAATCTTCATCCTCATTCTCAGGACCTCAGCTTGCGCCGCACACCTCTTTGTTACCCTAGACCCCTTCCCCTTAGTGACATCAATCGGAGGAGGCCTTTGGTGATTGGAGAGGACTGTTGTAGCCGACGCTCGCCATTCGTGATCGGAGATCCGTCGCGACGATCCTCCCTCGCCTTCTGCAGTGAGGTTGAGGGGACAACCCCCTTCGACACCATCCCCTGGAGATTAGGATTCAGCTCGGACCCTCAGGTAGCCTCCATTCGATCCTAGTTCCATTATCTAGTTCGATCTTCCATTTTCGCTCTGCCGCACCTCCGCCAGCTCCGCCCCGACGGTCGGAGCCTCATCTGCCACCTTTAACCACTTCGATCGACACACCGACTCATCGCCCACCTTCTTACACGACCTTATCATCCAAATCTTGGTTGTACGAGCCAAGATTAGGCTCGAGGTTCCTTCCGTCACATCGCCGAAACCCCCATACCCATTCACCGTCGCTTCCTTTTGTTTTCAGTCAAATAATAGTGACCGGAGTACCCCCTCCGAGTTAGGGCTTTCCCTTGCAGGTCTCTGTGCGCACGGATACACCCCATATCGCCTTCACACCGCTTCGCCAGAGCTAGCCCAGGTCGCATCCTCCTTCTAGGAGATCCGAGATGTAGCGAGCTCATCATACCCCCTCACCTGACGCGGAGGAGCTACACGAGTCTGTTGTCATCGTCCGATCGTTCATCGGAGCCGCTGATCTCACTCAGTGCTCCGGTGAACTTCGCCCAGGCGGAGTTCTTCCAGCACCTCTCTCCACCACTGGATCTTGCCCCTCTACCAGATGCCATCGCAGATCAGAGCAGCAGTCAGGTCGTTAGATCTGACATCTGATGGTCCTCGTACACCCACGTTCTCACCCTCTGCAGAGCCGTTGGATCCACCAGCTGCACGCGTCAGAGTTGCATGTCTCCTCTCCACTCAGCGCCCGACACCTGTCCACCCCCACGCATGAGCGGCTTGGGTAATTTGCTCCACTACCCCTGCATTTACTTCCATTTATCTTTTAGTCTGTAAAATAAATAATATACAGAGGACCTTTTTGCATCTATGCCCCTGTAGTTTTCTACATTTACATTTTAGTCCTTCTTGTGTGGTTGCACGTGCGTCGTCACGTGTATTTGTGGGTTATTTGCACGTACTGTCCTGGATTTATTTGATGGTATGCTTTGATATTATAGTTTTAATATTTGCAATTATACCCCTGCCATAGATCTTGGAAGCAGGTTTCCTGCAAGTAGCTAAAGTAATGGGTCTAGAAAGCATATTTCCTGCAAGTAGCTGAAGTAATGGGTCTAGAAAGTGAGGACATAGGAACTGCAAATTCCATTTTGGCATTGAATTTTGAACTGACGCAGAACCCTTGGATCTAGAGTATTGCTAGATTCCACAAATTACCAATATATGTTTTAAAGGTAAAGTGCCATATACTTTCATGAGCCTTGATTTCGATGCCCCTATGGCAATCGATGAGCTTTTTATCAGTCTTTCTCATACACTTGGAACATTTGTTTCCTAAATTATTTTGATTTAAGGATTGCGGGAAAATACTATGGTCCATATGATGAAGGTAGTCTAAGTGATACTTGGTATAAATGGATTTGGTCCTCAG
This sequence comes from Ottelia alismoides, assembly GCA_037367405.1. Taxonomy (NCBI): domain Eukaryota; kingdom Viridiplantae; phylum Streptophyta; class Magnoliopsida; order Alismatales; family Hydrocharitaceae; genus Ottelia; species Ottelia alismoides. The sequence continues at coordinate 79,999 of JAZKJV010000689.1, forward strand.
GTGTCCGGAGGCCTTCTTAATGTGGATATTGAAATTGAAGATGGTTCTCTAAAAAGGAAAGCATCACTAGAGGAGATTGATGCATTGGGGGTTCTTTCTAACTTTTTTTAGCGATTTCTCTTTCACATGCTACATTGTTTACCTTTTTACTAATAATGATGTCTTCTCCCAACGCAATATAGAAATGCAAATAATCGATCAAACTTAATGCATGCAGCTCATAGCATGAATCGAAAAAACACCCAATAGTTAGAGCACAACTTCATATGTAATTACATTTTTGTGATTTAAGTAATATTGATGGGGCCGGATACCCCTGAGCGACTGAGGTGGAAAGGTATCAAAGGTCGTTGCGTCCTTAACCACTTGGACCGGACTCAACAAGAAAAAGAAGACCACCAAAGTAAAATCAATCAAGCAAATGTAGCGGTATTGCTATTTTATTTTTACCTGGTATCGCTACCAGGGTCTAACACAAGGAGCACGGAATGCGCAGGCTACGAAGTAGTCAAGAATCCAGAAAATAAAGAATTTGGTGGTTTTTATATTTTTCATTTTTTTGGAATTTTTAATATTGAGAAAAAGACTAAAATGGTTCAAAAAGTCACAAACACACAATTATTTAGAGCATCAAAAATACCCAAAAATTCAAATAAAAATATTTTTGAGTTTTTAAAATATTCAGATGCTTTTGTTAATTTTCTTGAATTTTTCTAATTTTTCGTTAATTTTCTAAAAATGAAACAACGGCAAAAATGCTAAACAGTATAGAACCCGAATCTAAAGGCAAGTTAAAAATACTTAAAATTTCTATAATTTTTGAGAAGCAACTTTATGCTAAAGTATAAAGTAAAAGCTACCTACAGAAAAAGAAAACACCTTTTTTATTTTTTTATGAATTTTTACTGATTTTTCTAGGATTTTTAGTCTTTTTAAATTTTTATGGTTTTTATAAACGGAAATGAGATGAAACTTGGATAGGAGTGAAAACACGATAGAACAAGCAAACCTGATTTTTTGGAATTTTTCAAGGGTTTTTAATATTTTTAGTGGATTTTTAGAAGTAAATAGTAGCTATTTTTGTGATTTTTGAATTTTTAATAATACTAAATGGAAACAAAATGCAACCAAAATTTCATGGAAATTTCTACACCATAACAGGAGCCATATGTCAAAATCTTATGATTTTTGGACGAAATTTGTTATTTATTAAAATAAAAGTCAAGCACACAGTACACAGGGACTGATCTACAATAAAAATATATTCCAGGGGCCAAATGATAACACTCGAGAAAACTACGAGGTCTTATCTGCAATTTTTACACGAATTCTAGCACATGTACAAAACAAAATTAATGTTTTAATATATCATGAATTATAATATTCACGAAGTTACATAAATGAGACTAAACGGTCACTACTTACGAAGAGTTCAACATGAAAGCATCTCCTCATATTGTGGCTACCAAAAGTTTTCGTGTATCTCCATGAAGGAGAGAGCATATGTGTTGAACAAGATTTTTCACAGGTCTAAAGTAATCCACACAAGGCGGGATCACAATGTTGCTGAGGCGACCCGCGAGAAATCCTAATTCAAACAACAATTAACCCACAACAATTAAATCAAACAATGAATGTAAATGTGCGGAGTTAAAATTTATTATAACTCTACAACAAGATGTATATAGGTGCAAGTATTGTAGAGGTCGAACACAGGGAGCAGACAGGTAGATCGGGGCACAAGTGCTCAAAAATGTGTGTATGTGATCAAATGCCTATTAAGCTATTTTTTTGTGGGTTTTTGAATTTTATATTTTTTATTTAATTTTTAATTTTATATTTTTGTATTTTGCTTTTTAATTTACTGATTTTATATTTTCTTTTTATATTTTTTTTGTTTCTTTTTCAATATTGGAAAGTAAAGGCAATATAATACAAGGGACACTAAAGTATTTATAAAAATAGATAAAAATACTCAAAAATAAGGAAATAAAGTCTTTTTGGTCTTTTTATCCTTTTTTACTGTTTTTGTGATTTTTGGGTAATTTTTAGAATGTTTTTGGTATTTTTAATTATTAAAATAAAGAAAACAGTAGTAAAAAGCAAGGCTGAAACTTAAAATGGAGAAATAAAATAGCAAACAGTAGCAAAAATTCTCCAAATTAATTTTCACTTAAAGATAATCAAGCAAAGAAAATTCAGGAAAAGAAAACACTATTTTTGGATTTTTTAATGATTTTATAAATTTTTATGAAGGTTTTTAGAGTTTTGCAATTTTTTTGGAGTTCGGTTTTATATTTTTTAATGATTTTTGGCTGGGAGTTAAAACTAACTAAAAGGCACAAAATATATTTTTTTGGGATTTTTCTGGAATGTTTTTATATTTTTTAGTGATTTTATAACGCAAACAGTGCTGAAAATGAGTGTTTTTTTTTTGAATTTTTATAAATAATAAAATGCAATGAAAATGAAAAATAAAAATATGGCGATGAAGTATGATGCAGCAGGAGCTTAAGTCCTAAATTTGAGAAAATTTGGAGTTAGGATGATGCCTTAATTAATTACTACAAGCAAGCAAACATGGAAGGCCTGGCAAGGGTATTTGCGTAATTATCCAAAATTTTCTGGGCACAGTTGCAAAATGTCCATAAAATATCATATGCAATAAACAATTTAATGGACGAAATCAAAATCTCAAGACTCGCGAGAACCTGCGTGCAAAAACACCAAGGCTCACGTGAATCTCACGCGACCTGGCAAGGACCGAGTCGTGAATGTAAAGAGTCTGGGGGCCTACTTATAATTATTACAACGAATGAAAGCTTGCCAAGGAAAGTTTGCGAATTAGACAGTAAATACAAAACGTGGCTGGGTGTAAATGCAAAATTACCCAAACCAAAGCGCGATCTGACAGTGGGAGAGATCCACTAATACGCGTGGCAACGCCACAGAAACTGATACCTCTTCGCGATCCAGGGGCCAAGATTAAAACGGGGAGACTGATCGAGCGGTCCTGGCTTCTCCCAATCCGACGGCTGCTGCTGCTCAGCAAGAACAGAGGAGTGATCGACGGCCCGTGAGCAAGGAGGACGAACGCGTGAAGAACAGAGCTCGGACGACGTTGGATCCGCTACATCTTGATGTCGAGTGTCTCCTCGTCTCTTCTGAATGAACGCTAAGCCTCCTGGAGCCCTCCTCGAATGCACGACAGGGTCAAAATGGCCCAGAGATGGCCGGGAGTCTACCGCGGCGTGAACGGAGGGGGAGCGGCTCCAGGAAGCTCGGCGGTCGCAAAAAAACGACCCAGGAAGGGGTCTGAAGCACCTGGGATCCTGCACAGGAAGCACACAACCACAGAAAGGATTCCAGAGCAACGCGGGGGTGTTTGGGGCGGTGTTTGGCGGAAATGGGCGCTCGCCGGAGCCTGCTCCGGCGAGGGGTGAATTCGGCGAAGGAAGGTGTCTGAATTGAAATGGAATGGAAAGACCTAAACCTAAGACTTCACTAAGTATGAAAATGCAAGAAAAAGGAGCAGAAAACACCTCGAGCAGCTGGTGAAACTGTGAGATATTGGACCTCACGGCCGCGACCGGAGATGGGTGGTGGAGCGCCGCTCCGGCCTTCGCCTGGCCTCGCGCGAAGGAGCTGGAGGCTCCCCCTGTCACGGGAGTCGATCCGGAGCTCTCAAGCGAGGTCAAACTTGGGTCGAAGAGGGTTCAAAGAGGAATGGGAAGGAATGGGGTCGTTTTTGAAAGTTGGTCGAGGTGCGATGTTCGAGGACAGATCACGGGCGAAGATGGCAGATCTAGGGAGATCTAAGAGGGCGGCGAGGTAGGTGGATGATAGGGGTACAGCATTGCAGAAGGGAGCGGCGGCAAAGGACGAGCGAGACGGCCTGGAAAAACCCGCCAAGACGGGCAAAAACCCAGGCGCAACAGTGCTACAGAAGCAAGGACAGACTGTTGACCTAGGTCAACAGTCCCAGCCCCCTGGTTGGTCCACGTGGACCAACCAGGAAAATCCTGCCAAAAATGTTTTGTAAAATCAGTAAAAAATAGCAAATGATTTTACTAATTTTTAATTATAAAATAAAAAATGTTTATCTTTTTATGAAGTATTTTATAATGATTTTTATTTATTTTTATGAAGTATATTTTTACAAGTTGCATTTATACCCCTATAGGTATCTATATCTATATATTTAAGTATTTTTATTTTTACTTAGGTATTTTTAATTTAATTTATTTTGGTTTTTATTTTCTAAAATTATAAAATACTTTTATATACACAAATATATGTTTATTTTATTTTTCTGATATGTTTTGTATATTTAATAAAATACAAATGTATTTTGTATAGGTATATACATAAGTAATGTACCTATGTATTGAATATATACAAATATTTTCATTTGAGTTTTAATGATGTTTTTATTCTGATTTTAATACACATAATTATTATAAGTATTATTTACAATATTATAAAAATATAAAATTATAAAAATAATAAATAATTAATAAATTGAATATTTTAATATGTACAAGTATACAATGAGGGTCCAAAAGTCAACTTTCAATCCGTAGCTCCGCCAAATGCGAAACCACCACCATTAATTAGATTATTTTCTTCTATATACAATTAAAGGTGAGTACGCTGCATTTGGAGTTTTTATTTGTGAGATACGGGTCTGGGAAGTTGGCATTCTGGATTTTTATTCAGACCATAACTTTTTATCTGTACATTATTTTTCTATGAAATCAATTTTGTATTTTTCTTTATTAATTTATCTACAACTTTCATGTACAAAGTTTCTTTATTTGAAGTGTAAAGAGTGGAACCAAAAATAGGTCCCAAAATGAATAAAGAATGAATAAAATGTATAGGTATTTTATCTGTGTTTTGGCCCTTATCTCCCCCTACTTTATTCCTTGTCGACCTATTCATCAAGATGCCTAGGTCTCGGGGTTTCGGGTCATAAAATATTTACAATATTTTATTCTTTTTCTTTTCTTTTCTTTATTCTATAATTTTGGCTTTAAAAAACCGCATTTTATACAATATTTACACTCATATGCATGAATGCTAAAATGAATGAATTAATGCTATATACACGCATTTACTAGGGTTTTTAAGGCCAAAATGATAGAATAAAGATGATGAAACGTGGATTCATCAATATGTTTGTTGAAATACATGATATGTTATATATCTCTATTTCAGCATGTTTTTTGGAGAAGGATTTGGTCGCGACAATAATAAGATACAAGATAAAAAAAGATTTTTTATGAATTATATGATTGGATGAAAATGGTGACAGCCTAAGCAGCACAAAAGAATGAAATAAAAGAAACATATTCAAATTACCCCAATCATTGAATATTATCATAGTTCTAGACAATTCAAAAACCAACTAAGTAGATGTGAATTCACATCATAATGCTGCTTCACACATTTCCTATTATTATAACTTTTCTTGGTCTAGTCATATTGGACATATCTACATTTACATCCTGCTTTCCAAATTAACGTCCAATGGGTTTTTAAATTCATATATTCGGGCAACACTACATAGAAACTATAAAAATGCCATTAGTCAAAAGAGGTTTTAACCAAGTATGTGATATTATTCACCACAATACTCAATCACTTGTCATTAAGAAGGCCAAGGTTACCTTCAATGTATAAACATAAATTGGTCCATTCATGTCATACAATTTAATTTGCTCCTTCTAGTTGCATATCCAGTAGCAGTATCTATTAGATCATCCTCAATTTCATCTTGGTCATATTCATCACAAGTAATTGGTGAATTCTCAAGTGGACTCTGCTCAGGAATTGGCTCCATAAGATCAACAATTTTGGCATCTTCGAAAGAGGAGTCTTTCCTATAACAAATGTTCAAAAACAAATCAGAACTCACACCTCAAAAATATATGTTGGAGAAAATCATAGTTCCCATTAAACAATGGAACCTTAATCATAGTCAGGAATTTTAGCACAGTATTCTCCACAAATTAAGGACAACTGCAATAGTTGAAAGACTAAAGAAAACACGACGATATAACTAGGGCAGTGATGAACCTCCATTTCATCACCTTTATTTTATCATTTTGGCCTCAAAAACCCTAGCAAATGCATGTAAATAGCATCAAATTGTACATAATAGCATTCATCATCCATTGTATTAATTATACATTAAATAAGGTGTTTAATGCCAAAATTATAGAATAAAGGGGAGAAAAGAAAAAGGAATAAAATATCGCAAATATTTTAGGACCCTAACCCCCAGACCAAGACCAGCATGGAATTGGTCGACAAGGAATAAAGTAGGGGGAGATAGGGGCCAGTGTCCAATGAATACCTCATTTATTCATGCATTTATTTGTGCATTTTTGACACCTATTTTGTACATAATTATTTACTCATCAAATAAAGAAACTTTGTTCTTGAAAGTTGTAGACAATAATGTAAATAAAAATACAAAATTGGGTTTGTGTAAAAATAATACTCAGTGTACATTTCATACACAGAATAAAAAGCCAAAACCTCAACTTCACAGACCCATATCTTGCAAATAAAAACTCCAAATCACCCAAACTCACCTTTAATTGTATATAGCTTTCCAAGAACTATTTAATAAAGTTGATTTCATAATTTTTGGAATCCATATGCAAAAGTTATGTTTTTGGCCTTCATTGTGCAACCTGCCTGAATAAAATATTCAATATATTCATTGTCCATTATTTTTAGCAAATGATATTTTTTGAATTTTGTAAAGAATGTATATAACACCTGTACATATTTAAATTAAAATAAGACTCAAAAGGACTTCTAAAATAAAATAAGTAAATGCAGGGCAATAGGCATGATACCTATGCTAAGTACATATCTGAATAAAGAAGGAAAATATTCTTTACTTCATTCATATTTTTATAATGTTGTAAATATTACATATAATTCATTAAAAGTGCAAATCTAAAATAAAAACCTAGAAAATAAATTAAATAAATAAAGTATATATAATATATAGGTAAAAGGCCTATACGTCTACCTACATATACATATACTTATTTATTTAAAAACAAAAATAAACTCATAAAAATTAAACAAAAATACCCTCACACTCACAAAAATAAATTATAAATTTATAAAATAAAACAATAAAATATAAAAATAAAATAAACAAATTTAAAATAAAATACACAAGAATACATGAAAATACATACATATACACATTATTAAAATAAACCCGTAATAAAACACTTCAAAAAAATAAATAAAAATCGCAAATAAATACTACATTAATTAATAAACAATTTTTATTTTATAAATAAATTCTAATTAATTCATTTTCTACGTGTAATAAATGGATCAAGTTTGGTCTGACGTGGGCCAATCAGAGGCGTCTCTTACTCCCGTCAGAACCATCAAGTCCCATGTTTTCCTCCCTTTTTCCCGCTCGACTCGTCCATCGTTGGCCATCGATGTCTTCTGACAAATTGATCTCCGATCATTGTACATCACCGCCACTAACCCAGATCAGCCATCTAACCTGCCGATTTTTCGTGGTGCCCCGGTCAATAAGGGTCCATACCCATGTCTATAAATAAATCCTTCGACCTCCTTCCCCATTTTGGTCTCCCTTCGGTCGCTTTCCACCCTCAATTCAAGCCCTTGGAGAATCCTCGTGACAGGGGGGTGCTCCTGGCAGTCTCAGACGGTCGGAGGAGTCGAAGGAAGTGCCCACGGCCGCCGCTCGCCGGAGGTCCTGCTCCCTGGTCGACCACCAGGTATAAGAGCTGTTTTTATCTCGTTTTTAGCCTAGTTTTAGTTTTTAGTCTTTAATCTAGCCTTTAGAATAATTAGTAGGACCTTAGGTGCTCGATTAGACCCAGATCGAAGTTCGCTGGAGTTCCTCTCCGGCGAACCTCTCTACTCTGATCCACGCACGATCCAACCTCCCGCTGCACCTCATTTCATTTCCCTATGCGTTCTACGCCTGAGCCACGCTTCAGATCATCCAGAGCTCCTCTTGCTCTGCGAATCAAGGTCCATATCCTCCGTTTCGCCGGACCTCGCCACCCCTGGTCATTCCTTAGCCCTTTAGCCTTAACCCCTGGTCGAGGAGAACCTCCCCGAGCCCCTCATTCTTTTGGTGCAGGTCTGAAGCTGAACGGAGCCCCCTGGGGCTCGATTCAATCCCCTGCGAAGTTCCAGGACCCCCCTTTCTTCTCCGAGCTCATTCAACCGATCTAGGGGGTCCTGGACCTTCTGGAGTACCTCGGACGGTGCGCGCCACCTCACCGGACGTCCGTAACCCATCGTCAGCAAACGGGAGCGTCTGGAGGCGGAGAAATCAACGATCGAAGTCAAGGAAGCCACCTGTACTTCCTTGTTCTTCGTGAGCAGCATCCACCATCGAATGAAGGAGATGGCCCCAGATCTAATCAGGGTCGTCCGTGTAGCAGATGCCTTGGCCGTGCGATCAGACTTCAGATGCAATCTCGGCCGCAGATCGTCGAAGGGGTATCGGGATTCGAGGGCTCGACACGTGGATAAGTGGCGCGCCCATCGCCGTTGGATCGCGCGCCTTTGGGGGTAAATTTCAAACATCTCCCCCCGATTTTTGTATTTATAGTTTAATGCCAAAAATAAAAGTTACGTTGTAAATAAAGTGTATTATTTGCAGTACGCCCCCCCCTGGAGTTTTTATATTTGTAGTTTGGTCCCTCCGTGCCTCACGTGCAGTCCCACGTGAGGCGCGTGATTTTTGCACTTAAAACCCCGCCGGGTTTTATTAATTGTAAAATGGCCCCGAAAATAAAAGTGAATGTTTATTTCTGTTGTAATTTTTGCATGGATGCCCCTGATAAATATTTTAATTGCAAAAATGCCCCTGTCAGGCCATATATTGTTGTATGCTTTGTCCATTTATTTTGTGCCTCATATTAACTTGAAAAAATTTTGCAAAAATGGATTTAAGCTCCTGTTAGTGTACCCTTGCACGCCATTAGTTTGGATTTTAATTTTGTTGTATTTTTGCATTTATTAAAAATAAAAAACATGCCTTTTATTTACTGTCTAGCTTATAAAATACCAAAAAAAATTTAAAAGACCTCGAAAAAAATTCCAAAAAAAATTCCCTAGTTTGTATTTTGACCTATTTTAGTGTCAGTCCAAAAATCCCTAAAAATATCAAAAGGAAAACTTAAAAATTCAAAATTACACAAAAACTTCAAAAAATATGTAAAATCAAAGAAAAATCAGAAAAATATGAACTCAGCTCCTATTTCTTCTATATCTTATTATCTGTATTTGAAAAATAGTGTGGAAAAATTTTGTGGTTGTTTGCTATTTTTTATTCCTATTTTACTTACAGCCAGTACCTACTTCACTGTTTTCCTTTATTTCAGCATTTAAAAATACCAAAAAAATCTGAAAAATACCCAAAATCACCAAAAAAGTAAAAAATTATGAAATCCCAAAAGATTTTATTTCTATATTTTGAGTGTTTTTATATATTTTTATAAATATTTTATCACCCCTCTCTCCCCTTTGTATATATAATCCTCGAAAATTAAAAAAATCTATATATACATCTATCTATATATGCATATTTATTAATATATCAAATCTTCAAATAAAAAAATATTATTATTATTTATATATATATCTAAGGTATGTGTTATATGTTATATACTCACCCTCTATGGGTACATATACATCTATATATTTATATTCTATAAAATATATATATATACTACCTAATTATATTATTAAAAAAATAATAATAAATAAATAAATAAAAGATAAAAGATAAAACCCCACAAAAATAGGCTTCACACATGGATGACTCTGTGGTACATGCACATCTTAGGCTATTGCACTTTTATATGGCTCTCTGTGGTTCGACCTCTACATACTTAGTCACTGTACATCTTGTGGTAGAGTAATAAATATTAATTTACATTTTTGGACTTAATTCATTCATTCTTTTATTGTGGGTTAATTGCTGACTAACTGATGTTTTGTGAGCGGTCGCCTCAGCGACAACATAAATTTGACCCTCGCAAAATGTCAGTTATCAGATGGCGCCATTGCAGGGGAGCAATGAGTGAAGGATATTGTTAGATCCTCAAGCGCATCACGGAAGCATGAGCGTCGCATCGAATACGACGAAGAACGACTAGTCGCACTAGTTGTTCTATGCAGCGGAAATTAAAAATTTTCGTGTGACGAAACCACATGATCCAAGAACACTTCTCGGATCATTTCGTCTAAACCACAACCAAGTATTAGGTTTACCTCTTGAAACGTGGTTGCGATCAAGTCTCTAAACGAAGAGACCTCCTGTCTCAAGTCCGATCCGTCGGAGGAGGCGCTTGCGAGCGCAGGGATGAACCGCGTGCTTCTCGCAATCCAAGTTGATGATCCAAGCGGTGGATCTCCTGATCTCGACACACGAGATCCGACGTCTTCTTCACGAGCAAGGCATGTCGAAGTAGACGGAGTTCCACGAGCAAAACATCGGGCAGCATAACGATGGTGCCGCGGCGATGGAGAGCCTCTCTAGGGCATCCATGGTGGACGGCCATGAGAGGGAGAGAAAGAGAAAGAAAGAGAGAGAGAGACTAGTTGTCTCACTTATGTCCAAAGAAGAGCAATGGGGTGCCTCTCCTTTTATAGGGTTTTGGGATCCATGGATCTCAATCCATGTGTCAACACAAATCCAATGGTCCACATTAATTTGTGTTTCTTTCAATGGTCATGATTTGTTGCTAAAAACACAACAACAATTAATTTAATAAAAATCAAATATATATTAAATATAATTTGATTTATATCAAATCAATCTCCATTGGAGAGATAGGAAAGGAGGCAAGCCTCCTTCCATAAGGAGGGTGGACGACCACCACATTCCTTATGGAATTGTGGCCGTCCCCTCTCCTCATTAGGAAGGGAGCTTCCTTTTTCCTATTACATGAGATTACATTATCTCATGATTCTCTCCAATATTTGCAACAACATTTGTTACAAATTATTTCACAAAAATAAATCCAATTTATTTTGTGAACATTGCAATCATGCCATTGGAAATTTGTGAATCATATTCACAATCCAAAACAAAATGTAAATTACATTTTCAATTCAATGTCCAATGTGAATCCAATTCACATTAACATTTAATTAACAAATGTAAATCACAAATAGCTCTCTCTTATATATTATAAATCACATTTATAATATATATGACTAATATAGATATTGCTATCCACATTATTCATATCCATGATAATTAAATCACATTTAATCATCTTGGATCTTTATTCTCTTGTTCTCAAATAATATGAATCACATTCACATTATTCAAATCTTTGATAATCAAATCACATTTAATTATCTCAGATAACTCTCTTTATAATATGAATCAAATTCATATTACTCATGATAATTAAATCACATTTAATTATCCATTTTCTCAATGCTCGGATACATAAATCAACAATAGAATTATCCATGAACTCCTTCAAGGATAATGCGCTTTCTCCGCAGATACTTGGAGATAAGGACAGGGCGATTGTATTGTTCCACGTATGGTGGCATGGATATTGAGATCATATCTCAAATCCAGATCGCGGGCCTCCCATAGATGCTTGATTAAATCAAGACCGTAAATCTAATCTTCTTATTGCATCTGAATCACATTCAGATCAATGTCCAACACTTGGACCAAGATCAGATTACTTCTCTACTGAGAGGAGTCACTAAAATCCAGACCCGTTTCATCACTCCCTAGGAATGGAAGCGTCATGGTTATACAATCGTTTATGATCACATCACCCTCAGGTATTCCCAATACCTGTACATCCTGCATACTGGAAGACTCAGACTAAACCCGAAGTATTGGATCAACTTTATACTGTCTACTTCATGGTTTTATCAGTAAGTTTCTCATTCGATCATTGGGAGTTAGTATCAATCATACACTTTCCAAAAGCGTATATCATACCTAGGTCTTGATCATATACTTTCCAAAAGTATATATCAAACCTACAAATTCAGTCAAGCTTCCAAAGCGAGACGACCGTGCGCACAGAATTTGATTCTTCCCAATATCTCATGAGTGAGATCATGTCTTCCGGTTCAGTAACTGAACCTGTATGATCCCTTTGAGAGATCGTATTACTCATATGCCCTTATATGCACACCAGCGCGCCAGTGTATAGACCTTGATTAGGTCATCAACCTATTGGTCTGCCAAATGTACATACTTAGACATATAGCAACACATCTGTCTCCGGTCAGAGGATGCGTGCCTATATCATGACAGCATACGATATAGGACTTTGGTTATCTCGATCTCGTTAAGTCAACTCTTTGACCTAACTAATCTAACACCTCCGAATCTCTATTCCTATGCAGAGGACCTGCATCAAGAGGTCGGTCAGATATTAGCCTTCAGAGATAAGGATTGCCATCTCCTACTCAGGCTGGAGATCATCTCTTAACAATCATTTGACGGTGCTTGATGAGTCCTCAATCTAACTCTTTAGATATTCACCCAAGCACCAGCCTCTATGATTCAATAGTTGAATCAACAGCTGTATGATCATCAAGATGGCCATGGTACATAACCCTAATTGTACTAAGGGACCTATTATGCAAATTATGTATTCTTCATTTCAGATTAAGGAGTGAATTGCAATAACATTTATTGCATAATGGCTCGGCGTGGGCTCGCATTTCCAACAATCTCCCACTAGCCCAAAGAGCCATTAATGGGCTAATCATTTAAACCCGCACTAATGTGACAATCATAGGCTATTTAGAAAATAGCTAGGTAAGCTGATCAGTCACTCTGTTCCCACGAGACTATGCCAAGTCCTTTTACGGCACTTGCATATCCCCAGTAACAGTGCTCGCATCTAATGCGAATGTTGCATCTCATGCAACCAATACTCAATCTAGTTGGTTACAGTGTCCCTGACATCATAACCAGTATCCCCATAATCCTTATTAGAATACCTTCATTCCCGGAGATCTCTATCTCCTAAGGTATCTAAAGTTTAGACCCTTATAGATCACTATCTACATGGTCTTAAACTTTTGAATATAAGACTTTGAGATCAATATCTCTAAGTTTCATCATCTTTGAAGATATTATTATTACTGCAATTAAGTGTTTTATTTCCATAGTAGGATTAGTAACATTTTACTACTCCCACTGCATGGCAGATATCTGGCTTTTGTACACATCTAGCATACACTCAGCTTCTCGTAACTAATGCACAAGTGCAAGTAGTTCTAGCATTTACTTCCTCAACTCTTTGAGGTGCTATCCTTTCAGACAGGTCAGAACCATATCTTAAGGGATGGAAGCCTTTCTTGGGATTTTCCATAAAATAGAATATGTCCAAGGTGTACTACTAATGTGACAGTCCCAATACCCTCTTCTCTTTGCTCCTGAACACCTTCAGAACTAAGATCCAAGAGGTATCCTTGAGATTATATCTCAAGTTATGGAACAATCAGATTATAGAACACTTATTATTATCCTTATATCATTTTAAATGATCAGGATATCATCTACATTTAGCGCAATGAACACATAGGCACTCCCACTAAGCTTCGCATGGCTCATCAAGATTCCATTTGAAATCATAACATTTATAATTTCATCAAATCTTATGGTCCATCTCAAAGAAGCTTATTTGAGTCCTTAGATGGATTCCTTAGCTTGCACACCTTGCTTTCCTCAATCATGAAGTTCTGGGGCTACTTCATGTGAATATCCTCAGAGAGGTATTTATAGAGGAATGCAATCTTGACTTACATCTTTGAAGATGCAATAGTCAAGTTGTGCAACCAAGATTAGCAATATTCTGATGTTTTTTTAAGCATGGTCACCGAAGAGCAAGTCTCATCGCAAGCAATGTCTTCTCTTCCGATGTGTAGCTCATGGCTACGAACCGTGCTTTGAAGGTCTCCACCTTCTCATCAGGTTCCCTTTCTCTTGAAGATCCATTTACACCTTTACAGGTATTACCCATATAGGTGGATCCTCGAGGGTCCATATACAACACTTGTATATGAAGTCTACGTTAGACTTTTATTGCTAAAATCCATCTTTCCATGTCATGATCCTTTGGAGCTTCATCACATGAAGTCCGATCATTGTCAGACTTAACTGACACATGGAATACATCCTCAAACTCATTTGAATAGGTATTAATGTTTCATCATTAATTGTCCTTTTTAGTTTATAATTTCAGGAGCCTCATTATCTTCTCAAGATTAAATGAGTTCCTACATTTCATTTTCATCTTGATTCTCAAGAGTCTCAACCTCTAAGAATCACATTCTCAGAGATGAGATACTTTAAGAATCTCAAGGTCATAAAGTAGGTATCCAATACCATCCTTTATTTTCCTAATGAAGCAGCACTCTCAAGTGCTAGATTCCAACATACATGGAACCTTATTAAGGATATACATTGTAGTCTCTACTACACATACATACCTGGAAACTAAGGGATAATTATGCTAAAATTCATCATTGATAAGATCATGTCACACATGATCCAATTGTATCCCCCTATAACTCTACTGAGTTAAGATGTGTTAGGAGGATTGAGATAGAAATGATATTCATATCTCTATAAGGTATTCTTTGAATTTATCTAACAGGTACTTGCTACTTAGATTAGATCAAATTCATTTTATCTTCCTTCAAAATTTGGTTCTAAACAAAAAAATAATGAAATCTTTGAACATTTCAAAGGTTTCTTAGGTGAAGAGAAGAAATCTCATATCATACATAATCATCGATAGATATCACATATCCACAATGTTTACTATGATATAGATGATCCACATACATCAATATGTATGAGATCCTGAATACCTTGACATCTTACACCTTTCTCTAAGAAGGGTGTATTGGACATTTTTCTTTGAATACAATATTCATAAGTATGTAAATTTTGAAATTTTAGACATTCTAAAGCTTCATCTCTTACTAGTCTATTGATCAAATCAATAGACAAATGTCCAAGGCTTGATGCTAGATCATTGTCAAATGATCTTCATCCTCCTATTGATCTTAAGGTTTAATTTCAGTATTTAGAAATGTTAATGAATCATTCATTAATTTTCTAATTTAGTGAAGTCCACTAGATTATTAGATTACTATCTGAAATATATACATCATAACTCTTTATGATAGTTCTATCTCAGATTCATGTTTATTTCTAACATTTAGAAACAAACAATGAGTGTATTCTTATATCTAGGTCATAGAGACATTCTCTAAAACTAAGGACTCTCCCACTGAAATTAACAAGTCTATCAATCCAACAGAGATTGTTGCAATAATTGCATCAATATCCATGTGGATAACTATAAACCTTTAAGATCAAATTTTCCAGTCTTCTAAAACATATGCAACCTATTGCAAATGTCATCAGAAGATTGAGATACAATTATTTGACTTTATCTTATCAATGATTTATGTAGATTAATCCGATGCTCCATCCGAGTCCTTCTCTAAGGATTCTAGATAGACTTGATAGTCATACTATCAACACATCAACTTATTACAGTATTGGCATTCATCCAACTCTTCGGATGACATATGGAAGTCATAGATGTATAGTCAACTCTTTGATCATACTTCTTACTCGGGTCCAACCCATGCTTCCACTGTGCTCCCTTTATCTATAAGCAACCATTGCTTAAGACTAAGGATCTCTTATGTAAGAGCATTTCAACATTTATACATGCTTCATTAAATTCATACAATATGAATATTATGAAGCTTCATGAATGACCAGAGTATAGATAGTAGAATGATGACACTCATTATCTACATCCATCTAAACTCTTAAAACATAGGTTCAGGTAGGTACTCAAACAATTTGAATACATCATCTCTTATAGAGCCACCATTCTGCATGATGCAGTGAACCATCTCATTCATGTTAAATGTCAAGAGCACATATGTATGCCAGAATATCTTCATTAATTTTATAAGGATTATCTGACAATTGCGATCATCATCGACATGTCACTTCCAAAGTACATCCGATGAGAGATCAAGACTATAGAGACATACAAACCCTAGGGTTGTAGTCCTATTATCTATTTAATTGTCATTCCTCAATATTATGAGGAAACTTGCACATTGCAACCACATACATTATGTGTCCAATTGCAAGTACAATATCTGGATCATGAGTCTAATCCATGATATTTTACTGGTTATTATTGAGTATATCATTGAGTGGGTTTTAATGAAGGAGTATCTGAAATAAGAAATTTGCATAAATATATAAATATATATATATATATTACTTTGATTTAGGATTTTTATATCAAAGTTGTCTTGTCTTGTCAACACTGAAAGTTCATTCCCTTAATCACTTTCAATGTAAGAGATATACTTACCATTATATCTCAACAAGATATGGGATCTCCTTCCTTATCTTTGTTACATCCCAATAATATGAGAATCTGCAACTCGGATAAAAAAAGAAGCGGGAACACATTCTGCCTTACAAGTCCAACGTGCATTCCCAATTCGGTCTTTAACACCTGGGCCTACCACCCCTAAGGCGATGTTGACCCGTCGTTAATTGAACCAACCGTCAACATGAATAGTACTCGCTATACGCAATCCAATATCGCCCCAATAATATGAGGATCCGATATTGGGGTCACTACGTATACGACCTTACTCTTTCGAGAAGCAAAGAGCACGATCCAGATGCGCTTGCATACAGGAGCTGTCACTTCGGACATGCGTCTCCTACATAGAATCCTTGGCGACGGAACCCTTCGCCTTGACGGGAGACCATGGATGTCACTTATGTGATCCTCCATATCATATTCAAATTCTAATTGATCATTATGAATCATATTCATTATGATTAATTCTTACAAGGGAAATAACATCTCTATTCATAGAGTGTTTTAATTTTAATTGGATTCCAATTAATCTAATCATATTAAATTAATGATCCAATTAATATCCAACAAACAACTTTAATTGTTACTTGAATTATGGTATTATCTCAAATACGTATTATTTCGAATTTTAATAATTAGAAATACATCATGATTTCTTAAGCATTATACTAACCCTACCCGCTGTCATGGCCAGTACCGACGAGAGTGGGACGGACCACATACGTTGCACCCCGCAACCCCAATGCTCTCCGACTAGACACCATATCCACCTCGGGAAAGGATAATGCAAAATAGATCATTTTGTACTTGAGATGATCATCGGTTCTTCAACCGAAATTATACCATATAGTAATAATCAAAACAATTTTGATTAACATTATAATGAGATTTGCTAAACACATCCCAAGTCCTATTCAAGCAACATGTTTGTTGGAATGTTGATCATGTAGATCATGTAACCAATCTTGATCTAGATCACATCTAATCATTTGTTGGTTAGGGTAAAGTCATTTAAGAACATAATTATCATTAAATATTTCATAAATATTTATGCGTAATTATTCCAGGAAATTAAACAATTTAATTTCACTAATTAATTTAATGACAATCACTAGGTTCTTGATTAGGAAATTATTTTCAGCAGTGACCCTCACTTACTAAAAATATCATATCTCAATCAATTTAAATCCAAATTAAGAAAAGTAAATTTCTAAAGTTTTCTAACTTGATTTACAACAGAACCCAAGTGATTTGCACGCATTTCAAGGCGTTTCAAATCCGCAATTAACATCTTAATTACGTCATGATCCGCAGTCCCCGAAACAGTGGATACATGTTCACTAAAATGAGCATATCCAGAGCAAACAGAATCGAAATCACGCAAACTCAGATCCTACGGTTTCCTTATTTAATGGGGAATAAAATTCAAATATTATTTTCGTGTTTAAACAATTTAAACAGTGCCGAAAATAATATCAAAACAGAGATGCGAAAATGAAATGCAAGAAAACTTTCGCAAACCCTAATGAACCCAAGTCGTCCTCGGTTTATGGATCGTATCCAAAACCACCGACCTAAGACTCTGATACCACTTGAAGGATATTATTAGATCCTCAAGCGCATCACAGAAGCGTGAGCGTCGCATCGAATACGATGAAGAACGACTAGTCGCACTAGTTGTTCTATGCAGCGGAAATTAAAAATTTTCATGTGACGAAACCACATGATCTAAGAACACTTCTCGGATCGTTTCGTCTAAACCACAACCAAGTATTAGGTTTACCTCATGAAGCGTGGTTGCGATCAAGTCTCTAAACGAAGAGACCTCCTGTCTCAAGTCTGATCCGTCGGAGGAGACGCTTGCGAGCGCAGGGATGAACCGCGTGCTTCTCGCAATCCAAGTTGATGATCCAAGCGGTGGATCTCCTGATCTCGACACACGAGATCCGACGTCTTCTTCACGAGCAAGGCATGCCAAAGTAGACGGAGTTCCACGAGCAAAATATCGGGCAGCATAACGACGGTGCCGCGGCGATGGAGAGCCTCTCTAGGGCATCCATGGTGGACGGCCATGAGAGGGAGAGAAAGAGAAAGAAAGAGAGAGAGAGAGAGAGAGACTTGTTGTCTCACTTATGTGCAAAAAAGTGCAATGGGGTGCCTCTCCTTTTATAGGGTTTTGGGATCCATGGATCTCAATCCATGTGTCAACACAAATCCAATGGCCCACATTAATTTGTGTTTCTTTCAATGGTCATGATTTGTTGCTAAAAACACAACAACAATTAATTTAATAAAAATCAAATATATATTAAATATAATTTGATTTATATCAAATCAATCTCCATTGGAGAGATAGGAAAGGAGGCAAGCCTCCTTCCATAAGGAGGGTGGACGGCCACCACATTCCTTATGGAATTGTGGCCGTCCCCTCTCCTCATTAGGAAGGGAACTTCCTTTTTCCTATTACATGAGATTACATTATCTCATGATTCTCTCCAATATTTGCAACAACATTTGTTACAAATTTTTCACAAAAATAAATCCAATTTATTTTGTGAACATTGCAATCATGCCATGGGAAATTTGTGAATCATATTCACAACCCAAAACAAAATGTAAATTACATTTTCAATTCAATGTCCAATGTGAATCCAATTCACATTAACATTTAATTAACAAATGTAAATCACAAATAGCTCTCTCTTATATATTATAAATCACATTTATAATATATATGACTATAATGGATATTGCTATCCACATTATTCATATCCATGATAATTAAATCACATTTTATCATCTTGGATCTTTATTCTCTTGTTCTCAAATAATATGAATCACATTCACATTATTTAAATCTTTGATAATCAAATCACATTTAATTACCTCAGTTAACTCTCTTTATAATATGAATCAAATTCATATTACTCATGATAATTAATTATATTCACATTTAATTATCCATTTTCTCAATGCTCGGATACATAAATCAACAACAGAATTATCCATGAACTCCTTCAAGGATAATGCGCTTTCTCCGCAGATACTTGGAGATAAGGACAGGGCGATTGTATTGTTCCACGTATAGTGACATGGATATTGAGATCATATCTCAAATCCAGATCGCGGGCCTCCCATAGATGCTTGATTAAATCAAGACCGTAAATCTAATCTTCTTATTGCATCTGAATCACATTCAGATCAATGTCCAATACTTGGACCAAGATCAGATTACTTCTCTACTGAGAGGAGTCACTAAAATCCAGACCTGTTTCATCACTCCCTAGGAATGGAAGCGTCATGGTTATACAATCGTTTATGATCACATCACCCTCAGGTATTCCCAATACCTGTACATCCTGCATACTGGAAGACTCAGACTAAACCCGAAGTATTGGATCAACTTTATACTGTCTACTTCATGGTTTTATCAGTAAGTTTCTCATTCGATCATTGGGAGTTGGTATCAATCATACACTTTCCAAAAGCGTATATCATACCAGGTCTTGATCATATACTTTCCAAAAGTATATCTCAAACCTACAAATTCAGACAAGCTTCCAAAGCGAGACGACCGTGCGCACGGAATTTGATTCTTCCCAATATCTCATGAGTGAGCTCATGTCTTCCGGTTCAGTAACTGAACCTGTATGATCCCTTTGAGAGATCGTATTACTCATATGCCCTTATATGCACACCAGCGCGCCGGTGTATAGACCTTGATTAGGTCATTGACCTATTGGTCTGCCAAATGTACATACTTAGACATATAGCAACACATCTGTCTCCGGTCAGAGGATGCGTGCCTATATCATGACAGCATACGATATAGGACTTTGGTTATCTCGATCTCGTTAAGTCAACTCTTTGACCTAACTAATCTGACACCTCCGAATCTCTATTCCTATGCAGAGGACCTGCATCAAAAGGTCGGTCAGATATTAGCCTTCAGAGATAAGGATTGCCATCTCCTACTCAGGCTGGAGATCATCTCTTAACAATCATTTGACGGTGCTTGATGAGTCCTCAATCTAACTCTTTAGATATTCATCCAAGCACCAGCCTCTATGATTCAATAGTTGAATCAACAGCTGTATGATCATCAAGATGGCCATGGTACATAACCCTAATTGTACTAAGGGACCTATTATGCAAATTATGTATTCTTCATTTCAGATTAAGGAGTGAATTGCAATAACATTTATTGCATAATGGCTCGTCGTGGGCTCGCATTTCCAACAATGAGCATAGCCTAATTTATTTTGTCATTCTTGTGTACATTTTTTATTCATCATTGATTTTGTGAGCAGCTATTTCTATTGTCATTGATCACCATGCTTTATTGATTGATTTATTTATTGTGATTAATTTCTTATCTGCTCCATTTTGATTGATTAAACCTCTACTAATGCAATCTTTTTGTGACTTTGATGCGAGGGCCCGCCACGCGAGGATGGCTTCTTAGGAGGCCAATGCAGCCAAGCTTGGAGGAGGGTGGTCTTCACCTCATGACCACTTGGAGAGAGCATCAAGGAAGCAAGGAGATGGGGATTAGATAGGTTTAGAACACTTAGGATTATTTTTGTAATTTATGGTGAGAGAGACAATTTTGGCGTGTAATAATTAACAGGAGTCTACTCTTCACAATGAGGTCCAGTGCCCGGGTGTCTGTTCACCTGGGGGCCTCATCGCTGTTTTCCGTGTTTTCTACCGCCTTCTTTTCTTTGTTTTCCGTTGTTTTATGCTTTCCGCCTTTATTTTACTTTGTTTTGTGTGCTTGGAGCCCCTAGATATAGGTTGCTTGATTCGGTAGCTAGATCCAAACATTAATAAGAATGCATGTTCCTATAGTCTACTTCGTACGGATCTAGTCAAACTTAAACAGTTCGGTCATTTATCTCTTAACCCATGTGCCGTGAGCGAGCCCCATCAAGCGCTACTCCTGAACTCGAGTGTGGCGAGAAGAGGAGGGGTAAGTCAAGACCGGACCCTTAGGTTAAAGATAAGTGACCACCTTGTGGTTCTTCACGTTAATAGCAGCTAATGTTTAGGGCGATTTTGTCGAATGCACACCGCCATGTAGATAGGTTTAAAAATTCTGTTTTTCATACCACATGGAGAGAGCTGGGATGCACTGTAAGTCTTCTAACTCAGCATGCATCATTCGGTTCAATGGTGAGATTTCCATCATAGAACCAACTTGCACGGCTTTTCCGCTATCTCCCTCTGATTTTTGAGCACCTAGGACTTAAATGAAAATCTACAAAATCGTTAGGCGCTGGTATGAAACAGACTCAAAAAAAGTGAAAACCCCAATAAAACTAAAACCAGGGGATTGCTAAATAAACTTTGACCTTAATTAAAATCTGTAATGGACTATCATTGTACTGGGTTCATAAAGCCCTCATTGTTTTCATGTACCTTGGAGGGGGACCAAAACCCTACTCCCTTGAGCGAGGCACGCCCCATAAGGAATAGAGCCAAAATCCCAATCTGCAACTGCCTTGTGTATCGCATGGATTACCGAAGTATTGGCGCTTCTATCATACGTGGGCGAGTAGGGCTTGGTCACCAATGATGACTCTCTATTGTGTAGAGCATCGACCCTGTCCGAAGTATCGAGCATAGGACACGCCTTCACGGGGGTGTCTGTCTCATCGTCTTGCGTCTGAGTAGGTTCTTGTACGCTCACGGGTGATTCCGTTGCGGGCGAGAACCGAAGTATTGGTTTCGCCTATTGGCTTCCTCTCTCTATTTCTTTGGCTGAGTAGGGATCCAGGAAGGGTTACAAAAACCTCAAAAAGTACATACTACATGTTACAAAGGAGGAGGACAAGTACGGGATACTCTTCTGGCAGTACTCTCTCTCCTATAGAGGTAGCGTGCTAAGGACTTGTTAAAAGATATGCCTGAAATAACAACTCTAAAACTGAAAAGATAATAAGTAGCCGAAACTTTACGACTTCACATGGCGTGAGTTGGCGAACCCAATCTTGTATTGTGTTGGTATGGATCTAGATTAAGGTTCAAAGATCAAGTCCCGCGTCTTTGCGCAAATTTTGTTGTGTCACTCCTCTTTGACCCCCGCTCAGTTTGAGCCTTTCTACTGTTTTGCACTCCTTTTTACTCCTTGTTGACCATCGTATCCTTCCTCCAACATCCACTCCTCTCTTGCTTTGCAAAATCGATCCAAGGATGGTTTCCGTCGGGACCCTTGCCGACACCCACATCGATTCCATGGACTCGATTGCGCTAATAAATTCGAGGCGATTCCCGAGAACCCGATCCGGACTTTGCGGATTGATCTCCAGACTCCTCGTCTTCTACCTCCCTTTTTACCACCCAATAAACTGGGATCACTTTTGTCCCACTTTCACCGTTGTGAATGGAAGTCGATTACAGTCTACATCTTGTTCCATTCACAGCATGTTGGGGTTGACCTTAACTCCAACAAGTATCATGACAGCTGGACAATAATGCAAGTGGTCTGATTCGGATTCTTTCATCCTGCAGATAGAAGGGCAGACTGAGCCCTGGCTTCTACTCCGGAATTCATTTCGTCCGACTCAGACCCTGATATGGCTCCTCAAGGAAAGGGCAAGGGTCAGCAGCCACCTCAACCAGAAGGACAGATGCCAGATCAGAATCAGGTTAATGCACAGCTATTGGCATCTATCCAAGCCATCCAGCAGCAGCTGACAGAGCAAGCCCTAGCCCAGACTGCTTTTCAGGATATGCTGAATGATGTGATGAACAGAGCTGAGGGAGGAGGAGGTGGTGGTCCACCTGATGATGACGGAGAGCCAGAAATTAGGGGACAAAAGCCTACACTGAAGGAGACCTATAATCCTGGAGACAGCCAGATGACCGAGTGGATTCTCATTCCACCGGTACACGCTCACTTTGAGCTGAAGCCCCAGTTCCTTGCTCTCCTTCCATCTTTCCATGGAAACACAAGTGAAGAGCCGTACATTCACCTGCAGCAATTCTCCCGCATCTGCCGAACTACTCACTATCCGAATGTCCCTCTGGACATTGTCAAAATGATGGCATTCCCCTTCAGCCTGCAAGACAAGGCCCTTTATTGGGTCAACCATCTGGGGAAGGTTGTAACCACCTGGGAGGAACTGAAGTCCGCCTTTCTGCACAAATATTACCCTCTCGGCCGGCTCAACCAGATGCGAGCACGTATCAACAACTTCTCCCAAGGGGCACATGAATCCATTCACGAAGCTTGGGAGAGATTCACTGATATGCAGGAAAAATGTCCCCATCATGAGGTCCCGAAGACCAGTTTGGTCCAACATTTTTTTGGGGGTCTGAACATTGAGAGCCAAAGGCTCGTTGACGTAGCATGTGGGGGTTGACACTTCAACAAGGATGAAGATGCAGTCTGGCAGATATTCGAGGAAATGGTCGAAGGAGAGGCCGCCCTCTCTTCATCAAAAGCATATCAGAAGCAACCCCAAATCCTCCAGAAACAGGTACACATGGCAGCGTCCTGCGAGGCGGAGAGAGATGAGAGCTCCAACCTCAGCATCATCGGGGGCCATCTCTCTAAGGTTGATATTATTGAGAAAAAATCACAGGATCTCGAAAAACTCGTTGTGATCGAGAAGAGGACTCAGAATTTAGACAAGCTGGATCGGATCACCAAGCAGCTAGAACTGCTGGTGGGCACCATCAATTCTGTTCAATCGGCAGCACCACTAGAAGCTCCAGCTGAGAGGAAAGACGAGCAACCACCGCTACATCAGCCTCAGCCGAGCCAGCAGCCACCGGCAGTCCAGCACGTGTACTACGTGCAGGCACCCGATCAGGGCCAGCCGCAACAACAGATGGTTGTGTATCAAGCAGAGTTTATATCAGGATCTGATTCAGTGTTCCCACCACCACCCCTGGTTCAGGAAGTAAACGGGGTTTGGAGTCACGAAGCACAGCCGACCCGTCCTACGGGACAACCTCAGGGTCAGCTACCAGCCAACCGGCAACACCCCCAACCTCAGGGTGGTCGTTTTGGGAAGTCCTCACAGCCACCGCCGCCGTATCACCAGCCTCCCCAGTATGCCAATCAATGGAGGCAGAACCAACAGTATCAGCAGCAGCCATACCGTCACCTACAGTCATTCCATCAGTATGCAGCTGCTCCACCTCAGCAGTACCAACAGTACCCTCCTCCCTCTTATCAGTAGCTTCAGCTTCCTGCACCACCTCAGTATTACCAACAACAGCTTCAGCACCAGCATATGCAACAACAGCGTGGTCTGCACGCTGAATCCACCGAGGGACCTCCAGTGAACCTCACCATGGATTGTCTGTCCCAACTTGTCAAAGGGCTAGCGGATATGACCAAGCGGCTTGACGACCTGACCGCCACTAGAACTACCATTCCATCTCAGGTCGAAGCCAAACCCAATAACTTCCAGAAGAAAGAGCAGGTAGAATGTGATGTCTTGTCCGTGTCAGAAAATGATATTACTCTGTATTCTAATGCTGTTACTCTCAGGAGCGGTAGGGCCTTGCCTCCGCCTGCTGCAAAGATTGGGGTGAATAAAGAAACAGGTGGATCATCATCTTCCGCATCAGTCGTGCCAGCTACAGGGGCGGGTGAGGAGGAAGAAGAAGGAGAAGCCAGTCCAGCCGTCATGCATTTGCAGCAACCTCAGCAGAAAATACAAAAAAATCAGCAAAATAAAAAACAACAAAAAGAAGCTTGCAGCCGAAGCAAAGCCGCGCCAGCCTTGGAGGAGCCGCCAGCAGCAACCGATCCCTTGCCAGCCGACGGAGCAGATGCTACCCTTTTTGATTGCCCTGGAGCACCAGTATGCCAAGACACATTTTGTACTCCTTTTTGTAGACCGGATGTACAACCTTTGATGGGCGATGATATTGATGTAAATAAGAACTCTAATTTTCCTGCCAGTGATGTACATATTCCTTTTCCTCAGGCAATAGAAAAATCCAAAAAAAATTGCAAAACAAAAAAGTGCATTGTCTGATTCAGGAGTTGTAGAACTAATTGACAAGTTGACTGTTGAGATTCCTTTGTTGAAGGCCATGGATTACATGCCAGCCGTGAAGAAAGGACTTAAGGAGGTATGTACCAGCAAGCGTCGCCCATCAAGAAAGAATAGACGCCAGCAAGTTGATAAGCACGTCCTCACCTTGGCCACGGTAGCAGCTATCAGTAACCTCCCGCAGAAGAAGCAAGATACAGGAGCACCTCTGATCAGTTGTGAGATTTTTGACTAGGTCTTCGAGCGCACTCTCCTTGACAGTGGGTCTTCCATCAACCTTCTGCCCTCATCCATACTAGAAGAATTCGGGCTGGGTCCGCTCAAGCAGACACGCATGATCCTTCAGTTCGCTGACCGATCCGTCAAGCGGCCCCGAGGTCTTCTGGAAGATGTCGTAGTTAAAGTGCAGGAGATGAAATTCCCAGCTGATTTTGTAGTCCTTGATATGGACTCACCTGCACCTCTACTCCAGACCCTCATCATCCTTGGCCGACCGTTCCTTCGTACATCAGGTGCCGTGGTTGATTACGGGTCTGGCATGATTACTTTCAGCTCGAATGCCCAGCAAATCACTATAAATATGAACAGAGAGCCGAATGCCACGACTGATGAGAGCCAGGCAGTATGCGAAGCAGACTGTGACTTTATTGCGGAAATCAGAGACTCATCCTTATCATTGGACGATGAATGGACCCAAGAAATCCTCACTCTTGAGGAGAGCTTGGAAAGCGCAGTTGGCTTCTGCTCCGACGATTCTTGGGAGACAGATTCTCAGATACAGGCACATCTTTTCGAGTAGTCACTCCAGACCGAACACGCTCAGCTTAGCGCAGAACCGTTCGGCACATCACTGGGATTTCAACGAGATGATGAGGATGGTAAATATCTCAAAGAAGTACATCCCACCACCAGCATGGTATCTGAAGTGACAGATAAAGTGGACAGGTCAAAACCAGAACTCAAGCCACTTCCGGCAGGCCTAAAGTATGCTTTCCTTGCGGGTGAAGAACAAATGTATCCGGTCATCATCAACAGCAGGCTGAATCCGGATCAGGAATCTCGTCTTCTCGAGGTTCTAGAAAAGAACCGCAAGGCACTTGGTTGGAGCGTATCAGATCTCTGAGGGATAAATCCAGCCTTGTGTTCACACCACATCTATCTAGAAGAAGATGCCAAGCCGTCCCGCGAATTCCAACGAAGGCTGAACCCTAACCTTCGGGACGTCGTCATGAAGGAGATAATAAAATGGTGTGACGCAGGCTTCATCTATCCCATCTCCGACTCAAAATGGGTAAGCCCACTGCATGTAGTTCCCAAGAAGTCAGGGCTTACCGTAGTCACAAATGACAAAGGAGAGGAAATTTCCACTCGGGTACCAACATCCTGGCGGGTGTGTGTTGACTACCGCCGTCTCAATGCAGCAACTAAGAAGGACCACTTTCCCTTGCCATTCATTGATCAAGTTCTGGAAAGATTAGCAGGAAAGGAGTTCTTCTGCTTTCTAGATGGGTATTCCGGGTACAACCAAGTGGCGATTGCCCCTGAGGATCAAGAGAAGACTACCTTCACTTGCCCGTTCGACACCTATGCCTTTAAGAGAATGACATTTGGATTATGCAATGCACCTGCAACCTTCCAAAGATGCATGTTAGCAGTCTTCGCCGAGATGGTAGGCAGTTTTCTCGAGGTGTTCATGGACGACTTCTCTGTCTATGGTGATATTTTCGATTCTTGTCTTGAGCACTTAAACAGAGTACTTCAGAAGTGCCGAGGAGTCAATTTAGTGCTGTCATGGGAAAAGAATCACTTTATGGTCACTGAAGGCATTGTGCTGGGCCACGTCGTTTCCAAACGTGGCATGGGAGTCGACCCGGCAAAGGTGGATGTCATTTCGAATCTTCAGCCACCTCAGTCAGTGAAGAATGTGAGGTCATTCCTGGGGCATGTGGGATTCTACAGGCGATTCATCAAGGATTTCAGCCGCATTGCCCGACCTCTGACAGAACTTTTGTGTAAGGAGTCTGAGTTCATTGCTGATCAGCTGGTTCTCCTCGCTTTTAACCAGCTGAAGGAGCTTATCACTCAGGCTCCAATCTTACAGCCGCCTGACTGGACTCTTCCCTTTGAGATAATGACCGATGCGTCAGACTTTGCAGTCGGGGTTGTTCTTGGGCAGAGGAAAGACAAAGCACCCTATGCCATTCACTATGCCAGCAGAACATTAGATGAAGCACAGAGGAATTATACAGTGACAGAGAAAGAGTTGCTGGCTGTGGTTTTAGCCCTCGAGAAGTTCAGATCCTATTTGTTGGGATCGAAAGTCACAATTTTCACAGACCACTCTGATATCTGGTACCTACAGCAGAAGAAGGATGCCAAGCCAAGACTGATTCGTTGGATCCTTCTCCTCCAGGAATTCGATTTGGAAATTAAGGACAATCCTGGAGTGCAAAATGTGGTAGCAGACCATCTCTCCAGAATAGAGCAGCATGACTCTCCTCTGAACAGTGCACCATCACAGAAACCTTCCCTGACGAAGCCATCTTAGCCGTGGAGTCTCTTCCTTGGTATGCAGATATAGTCAACTACCTTGCCTCTGGGGTAACACCAGCGGAGTGGACAAAAAATCAGAAGAACAAATTCATGTCGACCATCCGATTCTACCAATGGGAGGATCCGCTTTTATTCAGGGAAGGAGCAGATTGCATTTGGTGCAGGTGCATCCCTCAGACGGAGCAATCTAGTGTCGTCGAGCATTGTCACTTGCTCAAATCTGGTGGACATCACTCTGGAGATCGGACGGCAGCCAAAGTACTTCAGTGTGGCTTTTGGTGGCCCACTTTATTCAAGGATGCAGTTGAATTTGTCAAGCGATGTACTGACTGTCAGCGAATGAAAGGTACACTTACTGCCAAAGATTCAATGCCCCTGAAAATCATTCAGATAGCAGACGTTTTCGATGCATGGGGCATTGACTTCATGGTACCTTTCCCTAATAGTCAAGGTTTTGAGCACATCCTTCTTACCGTCGATTACGTGAGTCGTTGGGTTGAGGTTATCCCTACTCGAGCCACCGACAGCCGAACAGTCTGTCAGTTCATGAAGAAGAACATCATTTCGCGGTTCGGGATACCGAAAATTCTCATATCAGACGGGGGTAGCAACTTCAATAACAAAGAGGTCAAGAAGTTAACAAAGGAGTACGACATCGATCATCGTGTCGCGTCTCCTTACCATCCTCAGACCAATGGCATGGCGGAGTTATCAAATAGAGAAATCAAGACGATCCTGTAGAAACTTGTTAGGCCAAACAGAAAAGACTGGTCCCAACTCTTGGACTCAGTCCTATGGGCTTACCGAACCGCCTACAAGTCTCCCTTGGGCATGTCGCCCTATCGTCTTGTGTATGGCAAACCATGCCATCTGCCAGTGGAATTAGTTCACAAGTCTTTATGGGCAATCAGCAGTTGTAATTTGGACTCGCGCAAAAGTGGTCAGAAGAGAAAAGATGATCTGAGCATGCTCTTGGAATTCCGAGACTATGCATACGATAACACATTGATGTACAAGGAGAAGGTGAAACGCTGGCATGACCGGCACATCAGACGAAAGACCTTCAACGTTGGACAGAAAGTGTGGTTATTTGATGCAAAGTTGCGGGTATTCCCGAATAAATTAAAGAGTAAGTGGACAGGGCCATTTCGAGTTTGTGAAGTGCGTGACAATGGAAGTATTGCAATATCAGAATTGTCCCCTGACGCACAGCCCTTCGTCGTCAACGACCAACTACTGAAGCCTTACTTAGAACCAGATGCATTCTTGGCCGTTGTAGACTCTATTCAGCTAGTGTACCATGATGACATCTCCACAACAGCTGCAGCATCAAAAGATTCAGACGATGTACACCAACCACTGTTTATCAGATTTTCTTCTTTTCTTCTTTTCTTCTTTTCCTTTTCTATCTTCTTTTTGTATCTAAAAGGGGCCGCCCTTGTAGACAGTTTTCTATACTTAGGACGTACTTTGTCCTAAGTATAGGGGGGATGTGCACCCCGAGTTTTTCATTTCATTCCGATACTCTCCATTGTCTCCTCTTCTTGTCTATACTTAGGAGTATCTTACCCTAAGTATAGGGGGAGACAATCTCAGTACGATCTGTGTATTCCCACCCTTGACCCTCCCTGCTTTTTGTACAGTCTGCTATACTTAGGATTACTTGATCCTAAGAATAGAGGGGACGATCAACTTCTCATTCATTCATTTCATTCATATAGATTCTTTAGATCTGTCTATACTCAGTACGAGTTATGCCTTTGCTTTTCGTTTCGACCTATGAGGACATAGCTCAAGCTACGTATAGGGGGGTCGTATATACCATGTATATACTATAAGCCATAATTCATACTGAAAAATAAAACATCAATTCAATCTAAAAAAGCAATAAGTAACTCTATAATAGTAAAAGATGATTGTGAGCTCCTCAGGCTCTTTGTACTTATACAGATTATTAAGTCAGGAAAAATGTTTTGTGAAAGAAAGTTTTCTTTGAAAAACCGTGTGAAAATTGTTTGAAAATAGTGTGTACGAGTATTCAACCTTTGAAAAATCAGTTTTGTGTGTAAAATTTATTTTCTTTGAGTGAAATCAAAATGTGTGAAAACTAGCGTGCAAATGATTGTAAAAAAAATTGATTGTCAAAATTGTTTTGAAAAACCTATCTATGCTGTGTAAAACCTTGGTAAAATCATGTTCAAAGACGTGTACATATTTGCAAAATTATTTTGGACTAGAGTTCTCAAAAATCTTTTGAAAAGGATTCTCGAAATTAAGTCTGAGGAGTCTACACAAAAATCTCTCATTCGTAAATAAGGAATAATCACAAATAAAACTTATAAAAACCATATTGTATAACAAATACAATTTTTCTTCTTTTATTTATACTGATTAATAAATCAGGTTAGATACCTATACAGTATGATTCGAAAACTAGTGTGACCTGTTTTGAAAAATTTGCTGTGAAATGTTTTCAACCTGTGTAAAATTGTTTGGATTGCAAAACTTTTCTTTGTGTGAAATAAAGGATTTGAAAACCTATGTGCAAATGTTTTGAAAAATGTTTGTCAAACTATTGTGAAAAATGTATATACAGTGTGAAAAATCTTTGCAAAAATAGTTTTCAAATGCGTGTAAATGATCGCAAAAATTATCGTGTACTATAGTTTGCAAAAAAATTATTTTCAAACTAGATTTGAGAAATAAAAGCATTATTACAATACTTGTAACTAGCAAATAAAGCACATAAAATTCTTTCTAGACAACCTAAATAAACTACTTCATTAAAACCTGTATAAAGCCAAACATTTTGTAAATAAAGCGGCCCGCCCGTGTAAATTATTGTATGTACCTTTTTGTATGTGTCAAGTTTTTATTTGCAAAAATTTGTTTGTGTAAAAAGATTCTTTCATTTTTGTAAAATCTTTATGAAAAATTGCATCATTCATTGTGCATAGCATAAGCATACCATTCATATTCTTTTTGTGTGAGCTTGATGATTGAATCGGTCCAATAACGTCTCAAATTGGAGCTTGGTTAGACCTTACCGCACCTAACTGCACTGGAACCTTACGGGAACTAGGTTTAAGGTACTTCAGGTCTATTCAGACTTAATTCTTTGAGAAAGCAGGGCTGGGTTCAAGTCACCTCAGTGGACTAACTAGAACTTTTCGAGACACACGCATGACTCTTGACGACCGTGACCTAACTTGGACACTTGCACCTTTCACTTGGCTCAACTCAGTTGGAGTGGTGAGGGGGTTGGATTTGCCAGTCTGAGACGCACACGGGTAGAAACATTCGTCCTCGTCTAGGGAGGGAAGTGCACCCCAACCTGGTCGAGTTACAATGAAGTCGAATGACATGAGAGTGTGG
This sequence comes from Ottelia alismoides, assembly GCA_037367405.1. Taxonomy (NCBI): domain Eukaryota; kingdom Viridiplantae; phylum Streptophyta; class Magnoliopsida; order Alismatales; family Hydrocharitaceae; genus Ottelia; species Ottelia alismoides. Next base: position 111,410 of record JAZKJV010000689.1, read on the forward strand.
GTTGCAATAAAGCTTCAAAAGAGGGATAGTCTTCTAGCTCAAGAGGAAAAAGCCCTTATGAAAATGCTGCTGTAAATAGTATGTTGGAAAAAAAGAGAAGTGGACAGGCTTGTAAAATATATATATATATGTCTGCCGGAGTATGTATATACGTTGTACCAAAAATAAGCAAGCTTGAGCATCAAAGTTACACCATGTGAGCATGCAGCTGGATGACTTGACTACACTGGTCTTGCATCCCAGGATAGGTAGCTACACTGGCTACCGTCCATTCTTTTCTTCCCCTCCTCCTCTTGAGTTGGATGCTACTTGAACTTAGAAGGGAATACCCCGCTCCTCGATGGTAGAGGGCTGGATTGGGGAATCATTGGGTTGTCATTCTGGAGAAGTCAGTTCCTTTGTCATTACAGTTGGGGAGAGCCACCATCACTTACACCGTACAAGTCAGCTTCATAGTCATAAGGGTTTGCGTATGATGTAGGCAAGTTCTGACCTGGCTATTGAGGAGATTTGAACCGAGTTTTGTGACTCTCGAAGGCTGTTGTGTTTTAAATTTGATTCTCAGTCAGGTTCCGCACACATTATCACACCAAGGTCTAACCTGTACTCCAAATTCCGATTTTGTAAGGACAAGAGATTACACTGAAAGCTATCTCATTCACTTTATCTTTTTCTATTTTCAATTTCCTTTTCATTTTCTTTTCATTTCTTTTGTACTTATTGCATAAGTGTTTGCTAGGGACTAGCAAAGGCAAGTATAGGGGGGTGATGAACCTCCATTTCATCACCTTTATTCTATCATTTTGGCCTCAAAAATCCAAGCAAATGCATGTAAATAGCATCAAATTGTACATAATAGCATTCATCATCCATTGTATTAATTATACATTAAATAAGGTGTTTAATGCCAAAATTATAGAATAAAGGGGAGAAAAGAAAAAGGAATAAAATATCGCAAATATTTTAGGACCCTAACCCCGAGACCAAGACCAGCATGGAATTGGTCGACACGGAATAAAGTAGGGGGAGATAGGGGCCAGTGTCCAATGAATACCTCATTTATTCATGCATTTTTGACACCTATTTTTTACATAATTATTTACTCATCAAATAAAGAAACTTTGTTCACGAAAGTTGTAGACAATATTGTAAATAAAAATACAAAATTGGGTTTGTGTAAAAATAATACTCAGTGTACATTTCATACACAGAATAAAAAGCCAAAACCTCAACTTCACAGACCCATATCTTGCAAATAAAAACTCCAAATCACCAAACTCACCTTTAATTTATATAGCTTTCCAAGAACTATTTAATAAAGTTGATTTCATAATTTTTGGAATCCATCTGCAAAAGTTATGTTTTTGGCCTTCATTGTGCAACCTGCCTGAATAAAATATTCAATATATTCATTGTCCATTATTTTTAGCAAATGATATTTTTTGAATTTTTTAAAGAATGTATATAACACCTGTACATATTTAAATTAAAATAAGACTCAAAAGGACATCTAAAATAAAATAAGTAAATGCATGGCAATAGGCATGATACCTATGCTAAGTACATATCTGAATAAAGAAGGAAAATATTCTTTACTTCTTTCATATTTTTATAATGTTGTAAATATTACATATAATTCATTAAAAGTACAAATCTAAAATAAAAACCTAGAAAATAAATTAAATAAATAAAGTATATATAATATATAGGTAAAAGACCTACACGTATACCTACATATACATATACTTATTTATTTAAAAATAAAAATAAACTCATAAAAATTAAACAAAAATACCCTCACACTTACAAAAATAAATTATAAATTTATAAAATAAGACAATAAAATAATAAAATAAAATAAACAAATTTAAAATAAAATACACAAGAATACATGAAAATACATACATATACACATTATTAAAATAAACCCGTAATAAAACACTTCAAAAAAATAAATAAAAATCGTAAATAAATACTACATTAATTAATAAACAATTTTTATTTTATAAATTAATTCTAATTAATTCATTTACTACGTGTAATAAATGGGTCAAGTTTGGTCTGACGTGGGCCAATCAGAGGCCAGGGACTGTTGACCTCTGGTCAACTCCCCCCTGCGCCTCTGACTTCCGTCAGAACCATCAAGTCCCATGTTTTCCTCCCTTTTTCCCGCTCGACTCGTCCATCGTTGGCCATCGATGTCTTCTGACAAATTGATCTCCGATCATTGTACATCACCGCCACCAACCCAGATCGGCCATCTAACCTGCCGATTTTTCGTGGTGCCCCGGTCAATAAGGGTCCATACCCATGTCTATAAATAAATCCTTCGACCTCCTTCCCCATTTTGGTCTCCCTTCGGTCGCTTTCCACCCTCAATTCAAACAATTGGAGAATCCTCGTGACAGGGGGGTGCTCCTGGCAGTCTCAGACGGTCGGAGGAGTCGAAGGAAGTGCCCACGGCCGCCGCTCGCCGGAGGTCCTGCTCCCTGGTCGACCACCAGTTATAAGAGCTGTTTTTATCTCATTTTTAGCCTAGTTTTAGTTTTTAGTCTTTAATCTAGCCTTTAGAATAATTAGTAGGACCTTAGGTGCTCGATTAGACCCAGATTGAAGTTCGCCGGAGTTCCTCTCCGGCGAACCTCTCTACTCTGATCCACGCACGATCCAACCTCCCGCTGCACCTCATTTCATTTCCCTACGCGTTCTACACCTGACCCACGCTTCAGATCATCCAGAGCTCCTCCAGCTCTGCGAATCGAGGTCCATCTCCTCCGCTTCGCCGGACCTCGCCACCCCCGGTCATTCCTTAGCCCTTTAGCCTTAACTCCTGGTCGAGGAGAATATCCCCGAGCCCCTCATTCTTTTGGTGAAGGTCTGAAGCTGAACGGAGCCCCCTGGGGCTCGATTCAATCCCCTGTGAAGTTCCAGGACCCCCCTTTCTTCTCTGAGCTCGTTCAACCGATCTAGGGGGTCCTGGACCTTCAGGAGTACCTCGGACGGTGCGCGCCACCTCACCGGACGTCCGTAACCCATCGTCAGCAAACGGGAGCGTCTGGAGGCGGAGAAATCAAAGATCGAAGTCAGGGAAGCCACCTGTTCTTCCCTGTTCTTCGTGAGCAGCAGCCACCGTCGGATGAAGGAGATGGCCCCAGATCTAATAAGGGTCGTCCGTGTAGCAGATGCCTTGGCCGTGCGATCAGACTTCAGATGCAATCTCGGCCGCAGATCGTCGAAGGGGTATCGGGATTTGAGGGCTCGACACGTGGATAAGTGGCGCGCCCATCGCCGTTGGATCGCGCGCCTTTGGGGGTAAATTTCAAACATCTCCCCCTGATTTTTGTATTTATAGTTTAATACCAAAAATAAAAAGTTACGTTGTAAATAAAGTGTATTATTTGCAGTATGCCCCCCTGGAGTTTTTATATTTGCAGTTTGGTCCCTCCGTGCGTCACGTGCAGTCCCACGTGAGGTGCGTGATTTTTGCACTTAAACCCCGCCGGGTTTTATTAATTGTAAAATGGCCCTGAAAATAAAAGTGAATGTTTATTTCTGTTGTAATTTTTGCATGGATGCCCCTGATAAATATTTTAATTGCAAAAATGCCCCTGCTAGGCCATATACTGTTGTATGCTTTGTCCATTTATTTTGTGTCTCATATTAACTTGAAAAATTCTGCAAAAATGGATATAAGCTCCTGTTTGTGTACCCTTGCACGCCATATTTTTGGATTTTAATTTTGTTGTATTTTGCATTTATTAAAAATAAAAACATGCCTTTTATTTACTGTCTAGCTTATAAAATACCAAAAAAATATTAAAAGACCGCAAAAAAAATTCCAAAAAAATCCCTAGTTTGTATTTTGACCTATTTTAGTGTCAGTCCAAAAATCCCTAAAAATCTCAAAAGGAAAACCTTAAAAATTCAAAATTACACAAAAACTTCAAAAAATATATAAAATCAAAGAAAAATCAGAAAAATATGAACTCAGCTCCTATTTCTTCTATATCTTATTATCTGTATTTAAAAATATTGTGGAAAAATTTTGTCGCTGTTTTCTATTTTTGATTCCTATTTTACCTACAGCCAGTACCTACTTCACTGTTTTCCTTTATTTCAGCATTTAAAAATACCAAAAACAATCAGAAAAAATACCCAAAAATCACCAAAAAAGAAAAAAACTATGAAAATCCCAAAAAGATTTTATTTCTGTATTTTTGAGTGTTTTTATATATTTTTATAAATATTTTATCACCCCTCTCTCCCCTTTGTATATATAATCCTCGAAAATTTAAAAAATCTATATATACATATATCTATATATGCATATTTATTAATATATAAAATCTTAAAATAAAAAAATAATATTATTTATATATATATATCTAAGGTATGTGTTATATGCTATATACTCACCCTCTATGGATACATATACATCTATATATTTATATTCTATAAAATATATATACTACCTAATTATATTATTAAAAAATTAATAATAAATAAAAAAATAAAATATAAAAGATAAAAACCCACAAAAATAGGCTTCACACATGGATGACTCTGTGGTACATGCACATCTTAGGCTATTGCACTTTTATATTGCTCTCTGTGGTTCGACCTCTACATACTTAGTCACTGTACATCTTGTGGTAGAGTAATAAATATTAATTCACATTTTTGGACTTAATTCATTCATTCTTTTATTGTGGGTTAATTGTTGACTAACTGATGTTCTATGAGCGGTCGCCTCAGCTACAACATAAATTTGACCCTCGCAAAATGTCAGTTATCAGGCAGGGATCTCAAAGATTCACCAAACCAACCAGCAATATAACACAAGGAGGATAAGGAAAAAATGGAGGAAAACGATCGGACCACAACCTGCAGAGGATTTTGTGGCATGCACCAGATCTAGTCAGGCCTTGTGGAGGCATGCGAGGGGATGGCAGTGTTGTAGCGGCATTGAGGAGAAACAACGGGGGTGGTGGCAATGGAGGATCGTGCAGAGGTGTTGGGAGCACGTGGTGGCAGCGCGGGATGGGCGGTAGTGCGGTTGCGTAGGTAGAAGAACGAGGTGGTGACATTCAGAAGGGGAAAGGAGGGGTCGATGGTGCGAGTGGGTAAGGGTGCAAGAGGCGGCGTGGATGGAGGTGGAGGGAGGGGCTGGTGGCGGCACGGGTTGGGGTTAGGTTTTAGAGAGAGGGGTCGAGAGGGAGAAGGGAAAAGGGGGGAGAGAGAGCCAAATCGCATATTTATCATTTTTTATGCTTATTTTTTAAAGAGATTTCATGGTTATTCTTAACGAGAAAAATATAATAATATAAATGTTAAATTGGAAGAAAAAATCTAGAGTAAATTAAAAAATTGATGTTGTCTATGATTTGGTTTCCAATTATGTTTCTCCTTTTGTAAATAAGAGCAATAGATTTTTAACTTTAGGATCAATATCTTGGAGTATGGAAGTAAAGTCAAAATTGTAAGATAAGTCCCCTCTTAATTATATTACTTAAAATTCCATTTTATTTTTTATACAAAATTAGAATCATATATAATGGTCATTGCATTTCTAAAAATGATAAAATCGAAGTTGATATTCTATTACCTATAGATATAATGGTGGGATTAAATTTTTCTTATGCAAACTACTCTTGGCCACGATAAAAATTTCATGGTATCAAATTATTAGTCATGCTAATAGTATTATGGTATAAAATATTGGCCACATTAATAGTATTGTAGCCTAGCATGTTTGGCCACGATAATTATGGTCATAATTAACTTTAAGTTATGGTAATTTACCGTGATTAATAGGTTTTAGCCACAATAATATTTATTGTGGATTTATTGTGTGACTAATGCTATATTTTCTACTAGTGCATCCAATAAATATTTTATGTAATATAAATTATTCTTTATATAAAATGAAAAATATTTGAATCAAACATGTACACTGCATTTATTTTTTATTAGACAATGCACATATTTATTTTCCCATTAATATCTACTTACCGAATATTATAGGTCTTTTTCATTATTTTAATATTTTAAAAGTTTAATCCCAGAAGTAGAACTTTTAAAAAAAATATTTGATAATTAGTATGAAAATAATTTATTCGAATGTGTCTCATGTCTTTTAGAAAGTGTAGAGAGAAATGCTTCTAAATATGAAAATACACGCCACAAAGAGGAATGAGATTTTTTTGTTATGTTATAAAAGGGAGATAAGAAAATATATGCACAAACATCCTTAAACCAAATCAATTAAAATGTGGATGGTGATTATAAATAAAATAACTCATAACCCTTTGTCAATCATACTCTATTGTCTAAATGAAATGATCAAATTAATTATTTCATATGAGACATGCAATTTAAAATTTTGATAAACAATTTATGATCCACCATTTTTTATTAGTAGACCATTTAAATCTTAAAGATATGAATCTATTTCAAATCATAATATTTATGTTGTTAAATTTATTATATATGAAATTAAAAAATAAAGAAATGCAATTTCTTAATTGAAGAATATTACATTTTTAAGGACTTTATATGTAACTTGGTATTTCAAAAGTTCAAGATGGATGCTTTTCTGATTTTTTTGAAAAGAGATATGGGTAATCAAAATATAATAATAATAATAATATTTTTGAATTTCAACAATCTTACTATTATCAAACAATACATTAATTTACATAGAGGTCTCACTTTAGAGAGTATTGATAAAGAAATTTGTCATCTTGATACATTATGTTTAAAAATAATAAAGTCAAGGCAATAATCTTGATACATGCATACATACGTACATATATACATAGCTAACTACAAACATACATATACATATATATATATATACACTAATAATGATTTGAGTTGATTTTTTATGAAATATTACAACCTGCATACTTAAAGTATCAAAATCTCATAGAATGATTGGATATTAAATATTATTTGCTTAACATATTATTTAAGCTTGTGTACTGATTATGATTGTTGTTACAATATATCTAAAATTACTTGTAAAAAATACATTAATTTATGTTCTAGATGAAGTGTGGAAAGAGTGGTTTTTCAAATTTTATATTTTATGTTTCTAAAAATAATAGTTTTACAATGAAAAATTTAATTTACATTTTCAAGTTTTTATAAAAGATATCAATAATATATACTTTTTTCATTATTAAATTATATTACTATAATTATAAATTTAGAAATACTGAAGAAATGATGAAAGGAAAAGAGTGGGATAAAGAGGGCATAAAATTTAAAGAGAGAGTTTAAAGGGGAATGGGAGCGAGAGTTAGTGGAGAGAGAGAAACGAATAGAACGGGAAAAAGAGGATAGATCGTGGGAAGTACAGGTGGGAGGGAGGCCAATGAACCACGTGGTATTAGCTAGGTGATGAGAGGGCCACCGACTAGGGTTAAGTATCAAGATAAATCGGTGATCGCTGCAACCCCAATCAGTAGGCAAACTCAAGAAAAAAAGGATAAATGACTCGAGAAGGTGAGATAATCAAGAACACAAAATGTAAGCGGTCTCACTATTATTTTTACCTGGTATAGCAACCATGGTCGAACACAAGGAGCACAGAAATGTACGAAGTAGTCAAATCTCAAAGAAAGGAAAACAACATATTTTTGGTGTCTTTTGCAAATTTTGGTAATGTTTAAATAAAGCAACAAATAAGAAACAAGGCACACAAAAATCTTTTTGTATTTTTCTTTATGGCAAAAAATGCTCAGAAAATTCAAATATAAGTATTTTTGGATTTTTAAAGTTTTAAAGGGCTTTTGATAATTTTCTGGGGTTTTGCAAATGTTTTTATAATTTTATAAAAATTAAACAGTGGATAACACTACAAATAGTGCACAACCAGGACTAAATCGTAAATTAAAATTACGAAAAGTGACCTAAAGTCATGGGGAGCAATTTTATGATAAAATGGAATAAACAAGAACTAATTTTTTTTATTTTTCTTGAATTTTTTATAAGCTTTTAGGTCATTTGCGATCTTTAGGGTTTTTAAGCGGATTCTTTAAACAGAAATGCTACTAGAGACAAAACACACAAAACACAACAATATGATTTTTTTAGATTTTTTGAGACAATTTTTGGATTTTTTTTATGGATTTTCATAACTATACAGAACACTTTTTAGAGGTTTTTTATTTTTCAAAAATAGTAAATGCAATGCAGTTAATCCACAAAAAATACTCTAAATCTTACACATCAACAAGAGCTAACAAAAATTTTTACAGAATTTATGGGATTACTTTGATATTTTTTAATTACATAAGAGACAGGCAGTTTAAGGAACATATTTGTAATTAAAATAAAGCTTCGAGGCCAAATAGTAACACATGTGAAAAGCACATGGCCAAAGTTGCAAAAAGCCCAAGCAAGTACACACGCAACACGTGAATCAAGCTAACAGGGGTATAAATGCAAATCTAAAAAACTTGCCATTCAATTCATAACATCTATAAAGTGCATGGCGTATAATGCAAATAACCCAGAAAGGCACTTGCGACTGCACGTGAGTTCAAATAAAATGGACTAAAATGTAATTATCAGAAATGACATGGGTCCAACTGCAAACTTTCCAAAGTAATTTAAACAACGACAAATATTTACAGGACTAAATAGAAAACACAAAACAGAGAGGGGCCTAAGTGAACTTTACCACTTATTAAGATTTTATCCAATGGTCGAGGGATCTCCACTATTGGATGGACGATCGAGATCTAAGAGCACCCCATCGATGATGAACGGCACTGGCACGATCCTCAGATGGATCTAACGGTCCAAGCTCCCCTGCTACCAGATGGTTGAGATTAGAACTGGGGCCGGCCTGTATCAGACGACTAGAATGAGGTCCTTAGGTGCTCCAACCTATAGGAGAATGGGTGTGCTCGGAGATGAAGCTCCAATGATGGGTTAGAGCACCAATGTTTATCGAAAACTGGGGAGAGATGGATGTGCCAGGTCTCCGATGGGTGGAAGGTCGACCTGCTGCTCAAATTTAACCCGGAGGTTGGAATCAAGGGAGAGGCTACGGAGCACGACGTAGAATTGGAGGAAGGTCATGTGAGGGTGTGGATTAGGGTGACGGAATGGGGCGGCGACATGGGATTGATATGGTCATCGAAGTGAGGATGAGATGCGAGAGAATGATCGATTCGAGCTGGAAATGAAGGGTGAATGGAGTACCTACGAGTGAAGGGAGTCACTTGGGGTTGCGGACGGAGTCCACAACAGTGATGGCCTCGATGGGGCGGTGCGTCCAGAGGCTGAAGCTCCTCATAGTAGAGCTGAGATGAAACTCTCTGGACCTGGGGATACAACGCTCCAAATGCCATACTCTCCCTCTCCCTCTCTTGTTGTCACTCTGAAAAGGAAAAGGTGGGTGCAACGGAGGTGGTGGAGCAGCCAAAGGGTGTGGAAAAGGGGAGGGGCGCAAAGGTTTTATAGGGGATCCAGGTACAAAAAGATAGGGATGATGCCTGCAAACCGAGGTGCGGATCAACAGGGAGAAAATCGGGCATGGATTAGGGATCCATGCTGCTTAGTCGAAGCTGTTGGTCGAAGAAGAACTCGCTCGGATCAGGTCAGGATAATTCGAAAAGCAGAGAAAACCTGATTTGAGAGAAAAAGGTGACAGGGGGCCAGTTGACCGAGGTCAACAAAGCTGATGTGGGCTAATCAGAAGTGGTCGTGGAAAAGGACAAGATACGCTAGAAGACGAAACAGAGAGAAAAAGTAAAGATAAATGAATTAAAAATAATAAATGAATTTAAATTAAAAAGTGTATAAAATAAAAAATATTTATCATTTTCCAAATATTTTTATGTGATTTTTAATTATTTTTATGAAAAATAAATTAATGTATATACATTTTATAGTATTATATATAGGTATAGTATACCTATGTATTATGTATAAGTATTTTTATTTTCGTATTTTTACACAAATACCATTATTTTATATTTTATTTATTTACAAAATATTTTAGAAGTGTAATTATAATATTTATTTTATTTTTATAGTTTTTTTAAGGTATATAATAAATAGTGGAGGTAATATGTATACATGTGTTTTGTATAATGAGTGGAGGATTTTATTTTCATTTTTATTTAATTTTTCTGATTTTTATATTATTTTAGAAATATGTACAAGGGTGTAAAAAGAATAATTTACTTTTATTCTGTCAAAATAAGTGCATAATTAATACATACAAGTATAGGTAGTATATACAGGTCAGTGATCCCTATCTCTCTCTACTTATTTTGTTTTGCGATGAGGTCAAGGATTGACCTTCTCTCGGAGTTTAAGTCACTCTGTTTTTATTTTAAATACATCATTCTTTTTCTTTTCCTTTATTCTTTTATTTTTGTACAAGAACATGCTAATTATGCAACATTAACACATGCATGCAATTTGCTAAGTTATTGTATTTACAAATATTTACATGATGTTTTGCCAAGAAAAAGAGCTAAAATAAAAGAATAAAGAGTGAGAATCAGGGATTCATCACTGGGGGTAAAACCCGACTATAGTAAGGTAGATAGATTTCCTACCTAATTGGTCACAACAGACTTCTTCTATGACTATGAGCCATTCCTATATCACGGCTACGTGCGTTCACATCATATGAAGCCTATACATTCATTAATGTTTCATATGCATCTACGAGAGAAGGATAGAAAACTTATCCATACGAAAAATACCCTATGCTTCTAATCTATCTATTTGCAAAGGAAGATAGTTATTTACTTGTTGACCACTACAGTTTTCAAGCGGACGTCCAAAGATTTTTCCCGTGACATCTCAACAGCAAAACATAGTATGAAACCGTTCATCAATTAGTTTTTTAATAAAAAAGGGGGAAACACACATGACGTATGTTTCCACCCCCAATATATTTAAAAAAGATTAAAACAACCAGGACTTGAGGAGTCCCCGACAAAATGGACTACATTCTCAACATAGAACCTCTCTACTGAAATTCACCATTTCTAGCAAGCTAAAAAGCTCATAAATGTGTAATCGGCACTAACTCTTGATATTTGGATGGAAAGGAGAGTTGAAGTGAGATTCCCAACAAGATGCCATGTTGCTATGATCTACCAAGCGACATCCAACATCTGCCAAAACTCTTTCATCTTTTCACAACCCAGGAACATGTTCTCAGTGGATTCCAAACTTGAACTGCAAAGAACACATGAGTTATCCTCAGAGCTAAAGATGTGAGCCCGCCTCTCTCTTGTAAAAAGCCTCTCATGCCTCAGGAGCCATAAGAATATTATAATGCGTGCTGGGACCCTCAGCTCCCAAATCATTATGCAATACTTAACAAGGTCCTCATGAAGAGGCTCTGCTCCGTTGATCAACTTAGAGTAGTCCTTCTTGATATAGAAATTACCTTCTCTCCAAACCCAGTGGTCACTATCAATATTATGGCCCTCAGTCCGAGATAAATATTCTGTCAAATCTATATTTCTTGCATACATCGTTCAGAGAGAGCACCGGTGAAAGCAAGTCTCCAAACACCATCAACCCAAAAATCTGTGACACAGGCACCTTTGTCCTTTACTAGAGCATATAAACATGGGAAGCGGGTTGCTAGAGGTCCGCCATTCATCCGGTCATCACTCCTCAAAATAATTGTAGCCATCACCTAAGTAGGGACGGAAGAGATGAGGAAGATCTGGGATAATCGCATGAGTACCCTTCCACAATGGCGTCTCAAACTGTAAGTGAGGAAAACCACTAACAGAGCGTGCATCGACCCCATAGATGATGTGAATGAGTCTACTACAGATGTCGTCCTTGTCGTTCTAATTCTCGCATCCCATTTTAGCAGAAGTGCGCAATTCATCAGCTCCAACCTCAACACACCAAGACTCCCATCCTCCTCGGGCAATGTAACAGTCTGCCAATCCATAAGATGCAAGGCATGGCCATCCCCGCTAGTCCTACCCCAAAATAACCTTCGCATATTCTTCTCAAGCCGATTGAGAATCCACACTGGAAGAAGTCTCGTCGACATGAAGAAAATTGGGCGTGTCGTCGGGACTGCCTTTACCGGAATCAAGTGACCACCATGAGAAAACAAGAAAGCCCTTCCAACTTGGCAGCTTTCTTTCCAACTTCTCCACCACTAGGATCCAGTCAGAGCAACGAATGTGGCCATATCCCAATGGTAGCACCAGATATCTAATCGACCTCAGACTGCATGGGCACCACAGCTCCAGAGTACAAGCTTTCAACCTCCTCCTTGAAAGACCAAAAGGGATAATTCCAGACTTATCTTTCTTGAAGAATAAGGCCAGAGAACTCCCCAAAGATCTCCAAAACCATCGACATTCCCTCTCACCTCAATAGCCCCATCCTCAATAAAAAAATAGAATTGTATGCATATTGGAGAACCGAAATGGAGATGTCCCCCAAAGAATAATATGATGTGAATCCATGAGCCATTACCTGCTTTACCATACAAGGCAATACATCCATCGTCGGAACGAAGAGTAGCGGTGCTAGAGGCATCCCTGATGAATTGCCCACTGTGGCTGGAAGAACCCTCCCTTAGGACGATCACTCACTAAAATCGATTAAGATGCAGTGGTCACATACCTCTTCATCTAAGAGATCCACATATCCATAAATCCCCTTTTATGAAAGATAGACCACAAGAAGCAACAATCAACACTATCATAGGCCTTGGAGAAGTCAACCTTCCACATCTCCCCCCCCATGCTTGACGTCGCTGCCAGTTTGCTACAATCTCAAAGGCCGTCAACGAGCTATCACCAATATATCTCCCTAATATGAAAGAAGACTATACGAGAGAGATCAGGTCATCAAGAATCTCATCTTGCCTCTCAACAAGAACCTTGGCAATAATCAGATAGATAGCATTAGAGAGAGTGATGGGGCATAAATCCTCAACATGTTCAGACACCTCCTTTTGAAGTAGAAAAAGCATAGCTTTATTGATTATATTGAAACCTGTGTTTCCATTACTAAACTCCTCTAGAACAACAAACACATCATCACCCACCACCTCCCAGAACTCGATGTAAAATAGAACAGGAAAACCATCTGGTCCCGGTGCTCCCTTACCATTCAAAGCGAAAACAACCCACTTTAACTCCTCATTTGTGAAAGGTCTAATCGAGTCCACCAGGTCCAGTAGTGCATCTGTTTCCACCAGTTGCTTTACATGGAGACACTACACCAGTTCATGGATTACAATATTAGATTGTTGCATCTCATCTTAGGTTGGAACATTGATTAATCTCCATTTTATCACCTTTATTCTATTTTTAGCCTTAAAAACCCTAGCTAATGCATGTAAATAACATTAATTTGTACAAATTATCATTAATTATTTATTCCATTTATTCTGTATAAAATAGTGTTTTAATGCCAAAATTATAGAAATAAAGAATAAAAGAAAAAAATAAAATGCCAAAGGTATTTTATGACCCTAAACATCGGAGACCTAAGCATCTTGATGACTAGGTCGACAAGGAATAAAGTAAGGGGAGATAATGGCCAATGATACAATAAAAATTCCATTTATTTATTCATTTGGGATGTAGTTTATTTTCTACTTTTTATACCTAAAATAAAGAAACCTTGAATATGAAAGTTGTAGATAATACTATATAGAAAAATACAAATTGATTCCACACAAAAATAATACACAGTGTAAAAGTTATACTTTAAATAAATTCCAAAATCTCAAATTACCAGACCCATACCTCTCAAATAAAAATTCAAAATATATCAAAATCACTTTAATTGTATATAACTTTTAATAAGATATTTAATGAAGGTAGTTTCATATTTTTTGGAGTTTAAGGTTTTGAAAGTTAGGTTTTGTACCCCTATTGTATAATATACTAGATTAAAAATATTATTCTTTATTATTTTTGAAATTTATATTTTTATAATTTTGTAAATATTATTTATAATATTATGTACATTAAAATTAGAATAAAACAACAAACAAAATATTAAAATAAAATATGTAACTAAAATACATATATGAAATAACTATACATATACATATAAATTTACTATACCTATTTATTTAAGTGTATATTATATCAAAAAAAATATAATAAACATATATTTAAGTATAAAAATAATGTTATAATTTTAGAAAATAAGATAGTAAAATAACAAGATAAAAATTTACAAAATAAAAATAAAAGATTCAAAACATAGGTAAATATACCTATCAAGGAAACCCTAAAAGTAACTTGTAATCAAAATTCTCAAAAAAAATAAATAAAAATCATAATGAAATACAACATAAATTAATGAATATTTTTTATTTTAGAACTTTAATTTAATAAAAGCATTCCCTTATTTGTTTTCTTATTATTTTCAAGGGAATTTTTTTCCCAGTTGGTCCACATGGACAACCAGGATAGGGCGCGAGTAGACTTGGGTCAACTGTCTGCCTTTCATCCTGTAGCGTGTTAGAAATAGCTTCTGACCTATCTTCTCGGAATTTTCCCTGAGCATCCAAGCATCCTTTCGGTTTGATTCCTTCTGAGCTTTTCTACGTCAATTGCCCACCTGTCGTGCCTCATCATTGCCTAGGGTAGTGGATCAACTGACGCGTACGTTTGACCTCGATCTTCAACCCCATTCCGTCACATGTACAAAACCCATTTGATTTCCCTTCTGATTTTTGATCCCCCTTTTTGGCCCTACTTTTTTCTTCCATATCTTGTGCTCTGGATCGAGGAGGGTGACAACCTCCTCTCAAGTCGTTTGTAGCGAGGGGAAACACGGTTCTTAGGTGGCCTCCACCCATCTCCGGCAACACCACGTCGTGAGGTCTATATTGATTAGCGGTACTTTTTTATTCCGTTTTTAGATTAATTTCAGTCCCAAGTTTCATTTCCTGTAATCATTTATGCGTTAATCGCCCGTATTAGTATAAAAATCTCTTCTTCGTAGTTCACCGGAGCATAACCTTATCATAGTGCCCTGCTCATTTCGACACACCAACCCTCACATCTTCTTCCTATCACTTCTGCTTCGCCCATCCACCTCCAATTCCAACTGCACCTCCCTAGAGCATGATTTAGGTGCTTCAACTCGCCGTCAGCCGGAAGCACGTCCTCCCGCACCACCTACTTCCATTCCCAACCCCAGGAGCTCCCTTGAGCTCCGTGTTTTTGCGCTAACCATTTTCCCTACAGGAACCAGAGAGAATAAGCATCGTTGCAGGGCTTTTTGGAGGAGTCAAAGATACATGGAGCTGTTACCCCTCTTCCACCTCGGGCAGTGCATCAGAACTCCTCGTGCCTATTTGAACTCGTCGGCCATTTGAGGACCCTTCTAGGAAGGAATTGAGCTACTTTGGAGCAGGAAGATTGCCAGAGGGGAAAATCCAGTCTAAAGAAGCTCGCTCAAGCAAGGCTTCTTCCCATTTCATCCATCGCCCGCCTCCATCGTCGGATTGGCACACGTTCTTCCTGCACTCCAGCCATCGTTCGATTGGCGCACCCAGGAAGAATGCCAGAGGGGGGAAATCCAGTCGGAAGAAGCTCGTTCAAGCAAGGCTTCTTCCTAGTTCGTCCATCGCCCGCCTCCATCGTCGGATTGGCACACGTTCTTCCTGCACTCCAGCCATCGTTCGATTGGCGCATACCTCAACCGTCAGATCCATATAGGGATCTAATCCTAGCCATTTCACCGAACCATCATCGCCAATCGAGGGCGCGACACGTAGCAAAAGTGAATCATCCCTTGCGTCAGCCTCCGCATAGTGTTGGGTATTTTGCAACTACACCCAGACATTTTTTGTATTTCTAATTAGTATATAAACTTTCATCTTCCTTTTTAAATATTGTGTAATATTTTCAGAAAAACCCCTACATATTTTTTTATTTGTTATCGAGTCCACGCCAGCTCACCTCACATGTCGTCCCACGTGAGGTGGGCATTGGGCCCCTGGGTTTTGTGTATTTCTATTTGGCCCTAGAACTTTTTTATTCCTTTTATATTCTTTGGGTGAAATTGCAGCAAGGCCTCTGTACTTTATTTTATTTACATATATGTCATTCCCAACATTTGTATTTTTGTGTGTTTTCTCTATTTAATAAATATAGCTATTGTGCTCCAAAAATCACTAAAATATACGTGCTAACTCTTGATTGCTCACACACGCACGCTTCATATTTATTTTACAAGTTAGGATCTTTTAATATTTATTAAAAATATAAAAAACACAAAACCCCCCTTTTTGACTTAGAAAATAACAAGAAAATAAAAACATTTTGAAAAAATAAAAAAAATCTTATTTATTTATTTATTTATTTTCTAACTCTAGAAACTAAAAAATTAAAAATAGAAAAAAAACTCTTAACAATTGAAAAACCTCGAAACCCTTTATAAAAATATATAAAAATCCTACAAATTCTAAAATTAGTATTTTTCTAGTTTTTAATTCTATATATTATTATTTATAAAATAAAATTAATTTGGAAAATTTTTGATATTATTTTTTATTTTTAAATTTCCATTTTTATTTCGAGTATTTATGTAATCCTTATTTGGGATATTTTTTACTTTAAAAATCCTTAAAATTAGTAAAATTCATTAAAAAATCTCAAAAACTGTAAAAAGTATTTAAAACCTAAAAGATTTTTTCTATATTTTGACTATTTATATTGTATTTATAATTATATAAACATACATTATATATATAGTTTTATATTCCTTTATTTCTTATTTCAAAAGAAAATGAATTATAAAAATTAAAAATATAAAAAGAAACTATAAAAGTATAAATATAAAATATAATAATTAAAAAATATAAAAATATAAAAACTAAAAAACCCACATAAAAAATAGACGAAGAACACACAATTGAATTCCTTGCACCTCATTGCACAACCTGTCCAGTTTTGCTCCATGTGTTCAGCCCTCTATAGATGGTATATCCCTTGTAAGTCTTTATTGTAAAATGATGACATATCCCTTGTAAATCCTAAGAACCCAGCTCTTGTAAAAATAAGATGCATCCTATGTAAATATTTGTACCTATTTTCTTAGTCAAAATCTTTTATTTTCAAAAATGATAAAAATATTTGCAAAACCAAAAATACCAAAAACATTTGCAAAATCTTTTTGAAAAATTGCATAAAAATTGCAAAATCTTTTTCAAAAATCCGTAAAAAGTTCAAACTTTGAAAATTGCATCACAAAAATATTTCCTACATTTGCATAGCATTCGCATTTTTTGGATTGAGTTTGGTAATTGAACTAGTCTAAGTAAAATCTGAAGATTGGAGCTTGGTTGGACCTTAAATCTACTTAATCACAGGAAGCTTATAGGAGCTGAAATTGAGGTACTTCAAGTATAGTTGTCTTAATTATTTGAGAATCATGAGACTTGGTTCAATGGATTCTTGACTGCCTAAGTAGAGTATTTCGGAGCATACACACAGCTCTTGTTGATAATGACCTAACTTGAACACTTGCACCTTTCACTTGGCTCAACTTAGTTGGAGTGGTGAGGGGATTGGATTTGTCGGTATGAGATGCGCACAAGTGGAAATATTTATCCTCGTCTATAGAGGGAAATGCACCCCAACCTGTCTAGTAGCAGAGACGTCTAAAGATAGGAGAGTGTGGGTTGCAATAGTGCTTCAAAAGAGAGATGGTCTACGGTTCAAGAGGAAGAACTCCTTATGTAAATGTTGTTGTATATAGTATTTCAAAAAAACAAAAAAAACTTTAAAAAAGTGGGCTGAAGCCACATTTCATCATCTTTATTCTATCTATTTGGCATCAAAAACCCTAGCAAATGCGTGTAAATAGCATTAAAACCATTATCTTAGCATTCATGCATGTGCATGTAAATAGTGTATAAAATACTGTAATTAAAGCCAAAATTATAGAATAAATAAAATAAAAGAAAAAGAATAAAATATTGTAAATATTTTATGACCCAAAACCCCGAGACCTAGGCATCTTGATGAATATGTCGACAAGGAATAAAGTAGGGGGAGATAAGGGTCAAAATACCTTTATATTTATTCATTCTTTATTTATTTTGCGACCCATTATTGGTTCCACTTTTTATACATCAAATAAAGAAACTTTGTACATGAAAGTTGTATATAATTTAATAAATAAAAATATAAAATTTATTTCACTGAAAAATATTGTGCAGATAAAACGTTATGGTCTGAATAAGATTCCAAAATCCAACTTCCCAGACCTTTATCTTGCAAATAAAAACTCGAAATGTACCAAATTCACCTTTAATTATATATAGCATAAAATAATCTATTTAATGGAAGTGGTTTCGTATTTTTCGGAGTTACGGTTTGAAAGTTGAGTTTTGGACCCTCATTGTATACTTGTACAGATTAAAATATTCAATTTATTATTTATTCATTATTTTTGTAATTTTATATTTTTGTAATTATGTGAATATTACTTCATAATAATTATGTGCATTAAAACCAGAATAAAGACCAAAATAAAATTCAAAATAAAATACTTGGTATACTACCTATACTTACACTTATATAATACATACTTTTATTTTATTAAATATACAAAACAATTCAGAAAAATAAAATATAAATATAATTAAGTATATAAAAGTATTTTATAAATTTATAAAATATTAAATAAAAATAATAAAATTAAATACACAAAATAAAAAAAAGAATTAATTATATGTAATATACCTATAAGGGGTATAAAAGTAAACTTGTAAATTTATACTTCATAAAAATAATTAAAAATAAGAATAAAATACTACATAAAATAATAAGTATTTTTTATTTTATAACCTAAAATTAATAAATTCATTTTCGATTTTTAAATGGTTTTTTAAGTCTTTTTCCAGGGATTTTTCCTGATTGGTCCACGTGGACCAATCAGGGGACAGTCAAAGTTGACCTTGGTCAACTAGCTGTCCTAGCCCTGTGACCTTGTCAGAAGCATCGTTTTTCGTCATCTTTGACGATTTTTCAAGACCTGGTCTTTCACCCTTTCACGATAGCTCCTTCTCGACTTTTGATCCTCGATATGTTGTCTTTCACGCCTATGCATTTCCTTGGAGAATGGAGCGGCGATTCATCAAATAATCCTTGGTCTTTGGACCACCTGAGTCATCGGGTCAAACGACATATAAGCAACCCCCGACTTTTGATTTGATTTTGAACCCCATTCTAGGTCCCTTTCTCCCCTCTCTCGCTCTCAATCGAGTCCTGGAGGTGACAGCTCCAGGAGTAGCTCTTCAAAGAGGCGGAGCAAACGCGGATCTTGGGTGTTCCAGCTCACCTCCGACCACGTGTTGTCGAGGTACTTTCAACCTTGGGTACCCCCCCTTGAGGTGTTTAGTTCGTTTAGTTTTCATCCTCTTTCGTTCTTTGTAGTCTTAGCATCACTTAGCTCCCCTTTTCGCGTACAAACTCCCATCGATTTGCTCAATCGAGTTCCCTCACCGGAGCAAGCTCCGACGAGCATCGAAATCGCTGATCACCCCTTGTGAGAACCCCCTGGAGGTCGAGGCATTTTGCCCTCGCCTCCATTGACCATTTTGGCAGTTGTAGGAGCTCAAAAGACCCCCGCGAAGGGTCGATTTTGGAAAATCGAAGGTACCTGGGCCGCTATTCTTCCTAGGCTCCGCCACGGAGCATCGGAGCTCCTCGAGCCTTTTTGTCTCCATCGGTGGACTCAGGAACCTTCTCGGAGTCGAAGGAGCCCTTCCGCGACGAAGGAGGAGGCCGGAGCAGAGCCCCAGCGTCGATCCAAGCTTGTCGGAGGTCGTGCTCTTCCCAGTTCTTGCAGGGGAGTCCAATATTGTTCGATCGAGCTTAGCCTCCAGGTCTTCCCAACGTCGTCGGATCAGATCTCCCCCAGCCGTTCGATCAGCATCGCAACATCTAATCTCATCCGTTGGCGGCCAAAGCGGCATCGTGCGTCGAGGGCGCGCCACGCGTCAAGTGAACGGTCCACAGCCATTTGATCTCGCCCAGCGTGGGAATTTTGCAAGTATACCCGCGCCCCTTTTGTAATCTCTCTTTTAGTCTAGAAACTTTCATTTGCCGTTTAAAGTATTGTGTAATATTTATAAATAGGCCCTTGCACTTTTACTAATTGCAAAGAGGTCCTGGCCACGTCACCTTACGTGACCAGTTCACGTGAGGCGCTGGTATTTTGCACGGACCCCCCTCTGGGTTTGTTTATTTCGTCTAAGTCCAGCAAATTTTGTAGTGTTTGTAAACTTTTTGGAAATATTGCAACTTGGCCCTCGGGCATTTTCGAAATTGCACCTAGGTCCTTCCCAAGCGCGTGCTAGTCACGCACCCTAGTGGGCATTTTGCACCTGTACCTGTGTGCATTTGGAAATTTGTATTTGGTCCTTTAAAGTAAATATTTAGTTATAATTTTTGTTGGAAAATTGCATGTTTGCCCTTGGAAGTTTCACTATTTGCATAAATACCCCTGTCATGCTTAGTTATTTTTGTATTCTTTCCCTATTTATTTAGTGCATCGTATTAACTTTAAAAATTAACAAAAAATTGCATAAGCTCCTGTTAACTTGCACTTTCACGCCATATTTTTGCATTGCATTTTTATTACATTTTCATATTTATTGAAAATAAAAAACCTGCATTTTTCATACTGTTTGCATTAGAAAATCCATAAAAAATATAAAAACATTTTGAAAAATTCAAAAAAAATATATTTTGTGTGTTTTATTATCTATTAATGTCAGTCCAAAAATCATAAAAAAAATCAAAAGAAAAACCTTAAAAATTAGAAAATACTTAAAAACTTCAAAAAAATTAAAAACTCAAAGAAAAATAGAAAAATGTAAACTCTGGTCCTGTAGCTTCCTTACTCTATTATCTGTATTTTAAAATTAATTTGGGAAAAATTTTGATACTTTTTGATATTTTTCACTCCCATTTTGATTTCATCCAGAATTCCAATTCACTGTTTTCTCTTGTTTTGATATATAAAAATACCAAAAAGATTCTGAAAAATACCCAAAAATCACAAAACAGTAAAAAATCATAAAAAGTCCAAAAACACTTTATTCCCTGATTTTTGAGTATTTTTACCTATTTTTATAAATACATTATCCTCTCTTTCCCTATATTGTATATATATTCCTATCTTAAAAAAAGAAATATAAAAAATATAAAAAGAAAATACAAAATCAGTAAAAAAGAAAACCAAAATACAAAAATAAAATAAAAAAATATATCAAAACTAAAAACCCACAAAAACATTTGCCTTGTATAGTGTAGACAATCACATCACATTCACACACACACACACACACACACACACACTTGTTGATCTATCCTGCCTTGCTCCCTGTGTTTGAACGCTCTGCATACTTGCTTCTATACACCTTGTTTGTAGAGTAAAAAATAAATTTTAACTTCACATTTGCTTGTCATTTCTTGATATCTATTGTGTGGGTTAATTGTTGATTTTAGTTGGATTTATGAGTGGTCGACACTTCGACTGAGTTCCCGCTTTGTGTGGAACTTAAGACGCAGAAATTCGGCTAAATCAAATGGCGTCGTTGCCAGGGAGAAATGACGAGTAGATCCTACTTTTGATTGCTTGTGATTAGTTGTCTACCATTGCTTGCTTTGTCTCTCTTATTTTTTGATATTTATCTGTGAGCTTTCTGACCATCTCTTTTTGTCTTCTTGCTAGGGACCGCGGAGCGAGGCGGATCACCTAGGGGATCCGGAGCAACCTTGGGAAGTGGAGCCGGCTTTTCTTAAGCCAAGCCAGCAGGAGAGAGCAGGAGGAGTGAGAGAGAGATTAGTTAGATAGCTTTTGCTTTCTTTGGTGAGAGAGAGATTCATATTAATTTATAATAATACAGGACTTGGACTCTCAGACACTTCAGGCCCAATTTCCGGGTGTTTGTTCACCTGGGGGGCTCACCACGGATTTTGTCGTGTTTCCCACAGTCATTTTCCGGTTTTGTTTTCATTTTCCATTTCTTTTGTGGATTGAGCCCTTAGTTCTAGGCTTTTGCTTAATCGATTAGATTAGGTCTAAACAACCTAATAACCATTGCATGTACCTATAGTGCGTATTTGGACTTAGTTTAATTAAACAGTTGATCATCACCTTCGATCCATCGTGCCGCGAGCCCACCCCATCAAGCGCTACTCCTGAACTCGATTTGTCGAGAAGAGGAGGGGTGAGTCTAGACCGGACTTTTTGGATTGAGGATCGGTGATCGACTTGTGGTTCTTCACGCTAGCAGTTGCCTACTTAGGACGATTTCCATGTGCATATCGGCATGTAGTATAGGTTTATAAATTCCTGCCTTGCATCCCGCATGGAGAGAGCTGGGAGTCACTGTAAGTCTTCTCATTTTGCATTCATCATTTAGGCACTAAGGTGAGATTTCCATCTTAATGCCACTTGCATTGGCTATTCCGACTCTATTCTCCCTCTGTTTTTGGATCAAATAGGAATCAAGAAAAAAACGTTAGGCGCTTAATTGAATTGACTCAAAAGAAGCGATAACACCAAAAAATTAAAAAAGGAACTGCTAAGAAAACTTGACCTAAATAAAATTGGTAATTGGATTCATTGCTTGGGGAGAGTAACACCCTCACTTGTATTCAGGTTGCATGAGAAGGTCACCTTCCAAGTGAGAGAGCGGCTTCGTAAGGATTAGAGCCAACAACCCAGTCTGTGGCTGCCTTGTGTATCGCCTGGATTTCCGAAGTATTGGCACTTCTATCGTACGTGGACAAGTAGGGCTTGGTCAACATTGGTGACTCTCTATTGTGTAGAGCATCGACCTTGTCCAAAGTATCGAGCCTAGGCCACACCTTCACGGGGGTGTCTGTCTCATCGTCTTGCGTCCGAGTAGGTTCTTGCACGCTCACGGGTGATTCCGTTGCGAGCGAGTTCCGAAGTATCGGTTTCGCCTATTGGCTTCCTTTCTCTATTTCTTTGGCCGAGTAGGGATCCAGGAAGGGTTACAAGGACCTCAAAAAGTGCAGACTACAGGTTACACAGGAGGAGGACAAGTACGGGATACTCTTCCGACAGTACTCTCGCTCCTATAGGCGTAGCGCTCTAAGGACTCGTTAAAAGATAAATTCATGAATTCAAGCTAAAAACTACAAAGATAAAAGCCAAACCTTTACGGATTCACGTGTTGAGTTGGTGAATCCCCTTGTTTTGTGTTTGATTGCTAGTTGGATCTAGGTCAAGATCAAAAACACCGCACAATCGTGCATAATTTTGCCCCCTCTCTTCTTCATTTCTCAGCCTTACTCTTCTCAATAATCAAGATGATGGGACGAAGATCCCTTAGGTCGACTTTGTCGGCACCGCTATCCAGCACTCCTCCTTATTCATCTAGGACAACCTCTGAGAGTCTGCTCTCCGAGCCTGAGTTCACTTCCACCTTGTTCCCCCTCGACCACCATTCTCCTTCCATCAGTCCAAGAGTTTCAGAATTCAGTGCATCACAGAGCTCAGATCATTTGACACCATCTGAGATGGGTTCTTTTACCTTTTCAGAAAATCCAGTCATGGTAGACAGAGGAGACCACCCCTATGAGCAGGAGCACCCTCCTTTTCTATTTGATCAAGCTGCCATCAATAATTCACTATTAGCCTCCCTAGAGACAATGTAGAGGCAGATTAGAGACCAGGGAGCATTCCTGGGTGACGTGATGCGAGAGCTGGCACAGATGAGAGCAGATCGAGAGAACAGAGCCGCAGGTGGTGGAGGAGATATACATGTTGCAGAAGGAGGCGATCCTGACGCTGAGAGACCACCACAGACGATCATGAGGGAATTGCACAATCCTGCCGCATCCCTCACTCACCGATGGATCCGACTTCCTCCCATCCATGGAGCTTTCGAGCTTCGGCCCCACACTATTCAGCTTCTATCCAAATTCCATGGGTTGTCGACTGAAGATCCACACCTCCATCTTCAAGAATTCGAACTGATCTGCAGCACCATTCATGACATGATGATGACCGAGGACACTATCAAGATGATAGCCTTCCCCTTTTCTTTGGTTGACAGAGCCACTTACTGGCTCAAACATTTGGGGAGGTTCATTGACACTTGGGCAGATCTCCGGAATGCATATTTGAAGAAGTACTACCCTCTCGGTCGGACTAATGCAGAACGAGCTATGATCAATAACTTTACAATGATCCCTAATGAACAGTTCCATGAAGCTTGGGATCGCTTTAGAGAGATCATTGACCGGTGTCCACACCATGATATATCAAAGCCCAATCTGGTTCAGAGTTTCTTTTGTGGGCTGACACCGGAGCTGCAAGGTCTTGTAAATGCCTCTTGTGGTGGATCATACTTTTCCAAGGGTGAAGACGATGTCTGGGCCATCTACAAGGCATGGCAGAGAACTCAACTGTTATGACCAAAGCTAGAGTCTACACACAGCAGAAGCCACCCCAAGGGGTAGGATCATTTCAGAGGATCGCTCGCATCAAGGTAGGTCCCCACACTCCGTCGGTAGCCGCAGCCCAAGCCGAATCCGCCGCAGCCGACATGGGAATCATCAGTGAGAAGTTGGACCGCATGGAGATCCTCAAAAAGAAGAAGAACCAAGGTCTTGCCCAGATGGACCTTCTCACCAAAACCATGAGTGACCTGAAGACTCAAATTCTCTGTATTCAGGAGGCACAAACATACCCTCAGCAGCCTCCCAGGTCACGGGCCAATCCGAGCAGCATCCGCTCTACCCAGCCCTCTGCCTCACACCGCCAAGTCAACCACATCCAGGCAGAGCCGGTTCCGCAGCTACCGTACTACCCATCGCAGCCATCATCTCAGGACATTCAGATGGTGGTCTGTCAGCCGGATCAGCCACTGGCAGTTCTCCTACCACCATCCTTTGAGTAGGACCCATTGATGGAAGTCAATGGGATTTGGTACGACCGGTACCCTCAGCCCGGGATTCGTCGTGATCACCCCGGATTCCGTTGGGGTAATGGTGTCTCCTCTTCCCAGCAGTAGCCTCCCGCTCAGGAATATCAGAACAGTCAGTCGCAGCAGCAACAGCAGCCCCAGTATGCCCACCAGCAGAACCAGCACGGCCCTCGTCCCTCCTATCAGGGACAACAGTGGAGGCAGCATCAACAGCCTCAACAGTCGTACTCCAGCCTTGTGAGAACTTCTCCTCACAACAACATCCTCATTTCCAGCAGGGAAACACATCCGGTTCTCAGGCACATGTCTTTGAGAACCCAGCGTTAGATGACCTCGCCCGACTACTCTCTGAACATCGGGAATCCTACCGGCGAGACATGGATGAGTTTCGACAGGAGCTGAGGGATTTGATCAAGGGCAAAGCCGCCATACCAGCTCAGATTGAACCAAATCCGAACAGCTTGAAAAGAAGTCTGAGCAGGTACAGTTCACAGAGGATACCTCTCCTAGTGATTATTTGAGTGACATGTCTTCTTCTTTGTATGATGCTGATTTTGTGACTAATAGGAGCGGTAGGATGCCAGCCGACGGCGCCTCATCTGAGCGACAACAACATGAAGAAACAGGAGCACCAGATGAACCAAGTAGCGGTGCTGATGCCGATAATGACGACGCTGATGACGGTGGTGCTGAAACCACCAATGATGGAGATCCAGATGACGGTACTGAGGCCGTCATGATACCTGATGCAGACGGTGGTGCTGATGCCACCATTTTTTATGCAGAGCCAGAGCGCGGTGCTGAGGCCGTGAAGATAGGTGCCGGTGGTGGTATTGAGGCCACCACATCTACTTTTGTTGAGCTTCCTCCTGTGGTGTTACCACCTTTTGTATCTATGGATTGTGGTAACAATAAAAAGAACAAAAATATGAATAAAGGAAAGGTTTCTGTTCACATTTCAGATCCATATGTGTTGCATGATGATCATTGTATGGATTCCATTCCTTCACAGGCACAGGGACCTATTCCTAATCCTCTATCTGAGGAGGCCCCTACCATCCCCTTCCCTGAAGCACTCCGTCGGGTGAAGGGGAACAAAAGAGAAAATCCCAAAAAAGATCAACAGGTAGAGTTCAACAACCAGATGATTGACAGATTTCACATTCAGCTGACTCTACAGGAAGCACTTGAGCACATCCCCCTCTTCAAAAGAATTTGAAAGAGAAGACTGCAGTCCGCAGGAAGAGGAGAAACCACAGAGATCAGATCCATGTGCTCACTCATTCCACTTGTTGTACCATTCAGAACAAACTGCCAACCAAGTGACCATATGTTGGAGCTCCCTATGTCAGATGCGAGATTCAGGAGCAGCAGTTTGATCGTATTCTATTAGACAACGACTCTTCGATTAACCTTCTTCCGGCAGCCTTACTCGATCGATTCGAGTTCGGTCCTCTTCTTAGGAGCAGGACAGTCCTTCAGTTTGCTGACAGGTCGACTAAAAGGCCGAAGGGGTTATTGAAAGACGTGGTCGTTACCATTCAGGGTCTGAAATTCCCTGTGGACTTTGTTGTCTTGGACAGGGAGATCCCTGAGTCGGTAATCGATGCCCCCATCGTACTTGGACGCCCATTCTTGGACACAGCCAAGGCGGTGACCGATCATGATAGCGGGAAGGTGTGCTTTCGCGTAGAGGGCGAAACCATACAAATAGAGACGATCGAGGAAACCAGAGCCAGAGAACTAGAATGCTCAGAACAGTCCAGCGAAGCCGCGCAAATGACAGAGGAAGAGCTAGACATCCACCAGGAGTGTGATTTTGTGATGACAGATGATGAATCCAACTGGACAGATCCTGTAGCACAGACTCTCGCCTTGCCTACAGATTCACCATATCTAAATCTTATGGAAGACGAGAGCCTGGAGAGCACACCCCTGGACGAGGATACACCTGAGGCTGACAGTGTTGGGACGAGTGGTGCTGATGATTTTTAGTCATGTTCATCTACTTCAGATCCCTCGGATTCAGACATTGATTGAGATGATTTTAATGACTATTTACCTTGTCTGATTCCTTCTGAGCCAACAGCCATGATAGAGTGCGAGCCAGTGTAGTGTATTGATGATTCAGCAGGCCGCCCTTCGTCAGAGATTCATGCAGAGCGAGAGTTGTCACATGCAGACTTGGTCGCCTTCACACAAACATATCAGAAGCCAGATCTGCCACCTCCCAGTTGTCCAGAACTGAAACCTCTGCCACAGTCGCTGAAGTATAGATTCCTTGCGTGTGAGCCAGACATGCACCCAGTCATTATCTCAGCAGGTTTGACTGGAGAACAAGAATCTCGTCTGATGGAGGTTCTTCAAAGAAACTGCAAGGCGATAGGATGGAGTATAGCTGACCTCCAGGGGATTAGTCCGGCTCTGTGTTCCCACCACATCTATCTTGAGGAGGACGCTAGACCATCGCGTGAGTTCCAGCAAAGGTTGAACCCGAATCTTCGAGATGTGGTCATGAAAGAAATATCGAAGTGGTGGAGCGCCGATTTTATCTACCCCATCTCCGACTCCAAGTGGGTTAGTCCATGACATGTGGTACCCAAGAAGACGGGCATCACTACAGTTGCGAATGAGTCTGGAGAGGAGATAGCTACCCGGGTACCAACTTCTTGGAGGGTCTGTACTACAGACGATTGAATCAGGGCACCA
Organism: Ottelia alismoides; assembly: GCA_037367405.1. Lineage (NCBI taxonomy): Eukaryota > Viridiplantae > Streptophyta > Magnoliopsida > Alismatales > Hydrocharitaceae > Ottelia > Ottelia alismoides. The sequence continues at coordinate 139,086 of JAZKJV010000689.1, forward strand.
AGAAGGATCATTTCCCATTGCCATTCATTGATCAGATTATCGAAAGACTGGCTGGGAAGAGTCATTACTACTTTATTGACAGGTACTCCGGTTATAATCATGTGGCCATTGCACCCGAAGACCAGGAGAAAACGACATTCACCTGTCCGTTTAAGACTTATTCTTTCAGACGGATGCTCTTTGATCTATGTAATGCCCCCGCGACATTCCAAAGGGGCATGTTGTCCATTTTCTCGGACATGGTGGGTGATTGCTTATAGGTCTTCATGGATGACTTCTCGGTCTATGGCGATGGGTTTGATGCTTGTCTTGACTGCCTAGACCGTGTGCTTCAGCGCTGCATAGAGGTTAATCTTGTCTTGTCTTGGGAGAAGACTCACTTCATGGTGACTCAGGGGACGGTCGTTGGTCATATCATCTCCGATAGGGGCATGGAGGTTGATCCGGCCAAGGTGGATATCATTAGAAAACTCAATCCACCGTCCAATCTGTGACAATTGCAGTCTTTTCTGGGGCATGTTGGTTTCTACCGACGGTTTATTCATGACTTCAGTCGTATTGCCTGACCGCTTACTGATCTGATGACGAAAGACACCGAGTTCATTGTATATGATAAGTGTCTGTCGTCCTTTGAGACTCTCAAGAGTATGGTTGTTTCGGCTCCTGTCCTTCAGCCACCCGATTGGTCTCTCCCATTCGAGATCATGATGGATGCCTCTGATTTTGCCGTAGGGGCTGTGCTTGGACAGAGGAGGGATGGATTACCGTTTGCCATTCACAACGCCAGCCGGACTTTAGATGCCGCTCAGCGGAATTACACTGTGACTAAGAAAGAGATGCTGGCCATAGTCTTTGCTTTGGATAAGTATCGATCTTATATTCTCAGATCTAGAGTGACAATTTACACAGATCATACCGCCATCCGGTACTTAATGGCCAAGAAGGATGCCAAAGCACGTCTTACCAGATGGATCCTTCTGCACCAGGAGTTTGATATTGAGATGAAGGATAAGCCTGGAGCTAAGAATGTGGTGGCGGATCATCTCTCCCATTTGGAGAATCTTCAGGAATCTGAGCCCAGCGCACCTATAACAGAGACATTTCCAGACGAGGCGATCTTGGCTGTCGCCTTACTCCCATGGTATGCCGACTTTGTAAACTATCTTGTTGTCAAGACAGTCCCTTAGGGTTGGCCCAGGCAGAGACTTGAGACCTTGCTAGCTAAGGCCAAGTTTTACCATTGGGAGGATCCCGTCCTTTATCATGAACGAGGGGATAGCATCTGCAGGAGGTGCATTCCTCAAGAAGAGCAGCATAGCGTCCTCACATATTGCCACAAGCTTGAGGCAGGAGGACATCATTATGGAAAAAGGACAGCACAAAAGGTGCTTCAATCCAGCCTTTGGTGGCCTACTCTCTTCAAGGATTCAGATGAATTCGTGAAGGGGTGTACTGACTGTCAGAAGATGGGTACTTACGGACAGAGAGACATGATGCCCATGCAACCCATTCACTTTTGTGAGGTTTTTGATGCATGGGGGATTGATTTCATGGACCCATTTCCTAAGAGTCAGGGATTCGAACACATTTTGCTGGCTGTTGATTATGTCAGCCGTTGGGTTGAGGCCATCCCTGTCCGAGCCGCAGATGCTAAAACCGTGTGCAAGTTTTTGAGGAAAAATATCATTTTACGGTTCAGGGTGCCTAGAATTCTGATTTCAGATGGGGGGTCTCATTTCATTAATGATAAAGTCAGGGCCCTTGCAGACGAGTTCGGCATTGACCATCGTGTTGCCACGCCGTATCACCCTCAGACTAATAGTCTTGCCTAAGTATCAAACCGGGAGATAAAGACGATCTTACAGAAGGTTGTCCTCCCAGACCGAAAGGATAGGTCACAGCTTCTGGATTCGGTCTTGTGGGCCTATCGGACCTCCTTCAAAAATCCATTAGGGACATCTCCCTTTCATCTCGTCTATGGCAAGCTGTGCCATTTACCAGTGGAAATCAAGCACAAATAATTTTGGGCAGACACTGAGTTACTGTTAGATCCCGAGAGTATAGGAGAACAGAGAAGAGCAGAGTTGGCAGCCCTGGAGGAGTTGAGAGATACAGCCTTTTCTAGCAGCCTACAGTACAAGGAAAAAGTGAAGACATGGCACAATTCTCATATCAGCCATAAACAGTTTGAGCCCGATCAGCGCGTATGGTTGTTCGATTCCAGGCTGAAGTTATTTCCAAGGAAATTACAGATCAAGTGGAAAGGTCCTTATGTGGTCAGGAAGGTACATGACAATGGCAGTATTGATATATCCGAACCGTCATCTTCCTCTACCTTCCGTGTCAACGGTCAGCGCCTGAAGTTATATCTAGATCATGATCCGCCGACCGTTGATGTTGCCCCCATTCTTCTGGTATGAGATGTGTTCTTCGACTCCGATCATTTGCATCTCGTACATGGTTATCACTTCCATCTTCCGCTGTACAGATCCATCTGTTTATATCATTCTTCCATCTGTTGATATCTTTTCTTCTTTTTTTCTTTTCTTCTTTTCCTCTTCTATCTCCTGTATCTATCAGAAAGGTGTCACCCCTTTTTGTCAGTTTTCTATACTTAGGACGTACTTTGTCCTAAGTATAGGGGGGTGTGCACCCCGAGTGACTCTATTATGTGATCCTCTCCTTTGTCTCCTCTTCTTGTCTATACTTAGGGATATCTTACCCTAAGTATAGGGGGAGACAATCTGAGTATGATCTGTTCATTCCCACCCTTGACCCTCCTTGCTTTGTGTACATTTTGCTATACTTAGGATTATTTGATCCTATGTATAGGGGGGATGGTCAACTTCTCATTCGTTTGTTCATTCATCTCTTATTTATTTATTCTTTAGACTTGCCTATATTTAGTACGAGTTATATCTTCTCTTTTCTCTCCGATCTATGAGGACATAGCTCAAGCTAAGTATAGGGAGGTCGTATATACTGTGTATATACTTTAGCCATAACTCGTACTTTCGTATTTTCTTAATAATATGGCTAATAATTAATTAAAATGCTTAATAAAAAGATGTGATTATTCCTCAAATACTTGTTGTAATTACTGATTAACAAATCAGGTGAAAATATTTTTTGCAAAATGTTTGAAAAATAGTTTGAAAATCTTTGTGAAAAATCTTTTGAAAATTATTTGTAAAACATTTTATTACATGTGACCTTTGTAAAAAGATTTTGATTGTAAAATTATTTTCTTTGTGTGAAATAAAATGTTTGAAAACTGATTTGCAAATGATTTGAAAAATGGTTGCAAAAATATTTTGACAAATCTATATATACTGTTTGGAAAACCTTTGCAAAATGATTTTCAAATGTGTGTACATGATTGTAAAATGATTGTAAAAATTATTTCGGATTATAGTTTTCAAAATTGTTTTCAAAAACCTGTGCCAAAAAAGTTTGAGGAATACATACAACACACCAAAAATCCACTATATATATATGTATAAAATTGAGCACTTACCCTGTAAATTCTTAAAATCCACTTCATGTAGATATAAGAAGCACTCCCGTGTAAATATTTTTAACCTAGATTTTAGCCAAAATCTTTTGTTTTCAAAAATCCTAAAACATTTGCAAAATTAAAATCCAAAAACATTTGAAAAATCTACTTGAAAAATAAAAAATACATATGCGTCACATTTTCAAAAATCCATAAAAAGTTCAAAATCTTTGAAAATTGCATCACAAAAATATTTTCTGCATCGCATTGCATAGCATGAGCATTTTTCGAATTGAGTTTGATAGTTGAACAAGTCTAAGTAAAATCCGAAGATTGGAGCTTGGTTGGACCTTAAAATCTACCTAATAACAGGAACCTTATAGGAATTGGGTTTGAGGTACTTCAGGTCTAGTTGACTTAATTATTTGAGGATCACGGGACTTGGTTCAATGGATTCTTGACTACCTAAGTAGAGTATTTCGGAGCACACGCACGACTCTTGTTGATAATGACTTAACTTGGACACCTGCACCTTTCACATGGCTCGACTCAGTTGGAGTGGTGAGGGGGTTGGATTTGTCGGTATGAGACGCACACAGGTGGAAACACTTGTCCTCCTCTAGGGAGGGAAGTGCACCCCAACCCGTCCAGTGATGATGAGTTTCGAGGATAGGAGATCGTGGGTTGCGATAAAGCTTCAAAAGAGGGATAGTCTACTGGCTCAAGAGGAAAAACTCCTTATGTAAATGTTGTTGTATATAGTATTAAAAAATGCAAAAGCAAAAACTCCAAAAAAAGTGGGCAGGCCTGTACAAAAATAAAAATGCATGCCGGAGTGTACATATGTTGTAAAGTCAAATAAGCAAGCTCGAGCTTCAAAGTCGAATCATGTGAGCCTGCAGCTGGATGACTTGACTACACTGGTCTTGCATCCTAGGATAGGTAGCTACACTGGCTACCATCCATTCTTCTATTCACCCCCTCCTCTTGGGTCGGTTGTCACTTGAACTTAGAAGGGAATACCCTACTCCTTGAGGGATGAGTTGTTGGATTGGGGAATCATTGGGTTGTCATATTGGAGAAGTCAATCTCTTTGTCATTTCAGTTGGGGAGAGCCACTGTCACTTACACTGTACAAGTCAGATTCATAGTCGTAAGGGTTTGCGTATGAGTTGACGTATTTCTGATCTGGCTATTGAGGAGACTTGAGCAGAGTTTTGGGATTCTCAGGGACTGTTGGATTTCAAATCCGGTTCTCATTAAGGTTCCTCCCGCACTAAAATTCCAAAGGTCTGACTAAGGCTCCAAACTTTGATTTTGTGAAGACAAGTTTGATAATCAAATTTAATCCACCTTCTTCTTTTTCTTTTCTTTCTTTTTCTTTCTGCACTTATTGCATAAGTGTTTGCTAGGGACTAGCAAAGGTAAAGTATAGGGGGATGATTAAGCCACATTTCATCATCTTTATTCTATCATTTTGGCATCAAAAACCCTAACAAATTCGTGTAAATAGCATTAAAACCATTATCTTAACATTCATGCATGTGCATGTAAATAGTGTATAAATTACTGTAATTAAAGCCAAAATTATAGAATAAATAAAAGAAAAGAAAACGAATAAAATATTGTAAATATTTTATGACCCAAAACCCCGAGACCTAGGCATCTTGATGAATAGGTCGACAAGGAATAAAGTAGGGGGAGATAAGGGTCAAAATACCTTTATATTTATTCATTCTTCATTCATTTTGGGACCCATTTTTGGTTCCACTTTTTATACATCAAATAAAGAAACTTTGTACATGAAAGTTGTAGATGATTTAGAAAATAAAAATACAAAATTGATTTCACTGAAAAATATTGTGCAGATAAAAAGTTATGGTCTGAATAAGATTCCAAAACTCCAACTTCCCAGACCCTTATCTTGCAAATAAAAAATAGAAATGTACCAAACTCACCTTTAATTGTATATAGCATAAAATAATCTATTTAATGGAGGTGGTTTCTTATTTTCGGAGTTACGGTTTGAAAGTTGAGTTTTGGACCCTCACTGTATACTTGTACAGATTAAAATATTCAATTTATTATTTATTCATTATTTTTGTAATTTTATATTTTTGTAATTATGTGAATATTACTTATAATAATTATGTGCATTAAAAGCAGAATAAAAACCTAAACAAAATTCAAACTAAAATACTTGGTATATTACCTATACTTATACCTATGTAATACATAATTTTATTTTATTAAATATACAAAACAATTCAGAAAAATAAAATATAAATATAATTAAGTATATAAAAGTATTTTATAAATTTATAAAATACTAAATAAAAATATCAAAATTAAATACACAAAATAAAAATAAAAGAATTAATTATATGTAATATACCTATAAGGGGTATAAAAGTAAACTTGTAAATTTATACTTCATAAAAATAATTAAAAATCAGAATAAAATACTACATAAAATAAGAAGTATTTTTTATTTTATAACCTAAATTTAAAAAATTTATTTTCGATTTTTAAATGGTTTTTTAAATCTTTTTCCAGGGATTTTTCCTGATTGGTCCACGTGGACCAATCAGGGGACAGTCAAAGTTGACCTTGGTCAACTAGCTGTCCTAGCCCTGTGACCTTGTCAGAAGCATCGTTTTTCGTCATCTTTGACGATTTTTCGAGACCTGGTCTTTCACCCTTTCACGATAGCTCCTTCTCAACTTTTGATCCTCGATATGTTGTCTTTCACACCTATGCATTTCCTTGGAGAATGGAGCGACGATTCTTCAAATAATCCTTGGTCTTTGGACCACCTGAGTCATCGGGTCAAATGACATATAAGCAACCCTCGACTTTCGATTTGATTTTGAACCCCATTCTAGGTCCCTTTCTCCCCTCTCTCGCTCTCAATCGACACCTGGAGGTGACAGCTCCAGGAATAGCTCTTCAAAGAGGCGGAGCAACGCGGATCTTGGGTGTTCCAACTCACCTTCGGCCACGTGTTGTCGAGTTACTTTCAACCTCGGGTACCCCCCCTTGAGTTGTTTAGTTCATTTAGTTTTCATCCTCTTTTCGTTCTTTGTAGTCTTAGCATCACTTAGCTCCCCTTTTCACGTCCAAACTCCCATCGATTTGCTCAATCGAGTTCCCTCGTCGGAGCAAGCTCTAGCGAGCAACGAAATCACTGATCACCCCTTGTGAGAACCCCCTGGAGGTCGAGGCATTTTGCCCTCGCCTCCATTGACCATTTTGGCAGTTGCAGGAGCTCAAAAGACCCCTACGAAGGGTCGATTTGGGAAAATCGAAGGTACCTGGGCCGTTATTCTTCCTGGGCTCCGCCACAGAGAATCGAAGCTCCTCGATCCTTTTTGGCTCCGCCGGTGGACTCAGGAACCTTCCCGGAGTCGAAGGAGCCCTTCCGCGACGAAGGAGGAGGCCGGAGCAGAGCCCCAGCGTCCATCCAAGCTCGTCGGAGGCCGTGTTCTTCCCTGTTCTTGCAGGGGAGTCCACGACCGTTCGATCAAGCTCAGCCTCCAGGTCTTCCCAGTACCGTCGGATCAGATCTCCTCCAGCCATTCGATCAGCATCGCAACATCTAATCTCATCCGACGGCGACCGAAGCGGCATCGCGCGTCGAGGGCGCGCCACGCGTCAAGTGAACGGTCCACAGCCGTTCGATCTCGCCCAGCGTGGGAATTTTGCAAGTATACCCGCGCCCCTTTTGTAATCTCTCTTTTAGTCTAGAAACTTTCATTTGTCGTTTAAAGTATTGTGTAATATTTATAAATAGGCCATTGCACTTTTACTAATTGCAAAGAGGTCCTGGCCATGTCACCTCACGTGACCAGTTCACGTGAGGCGCTGGTATTTTGCATGGACCCCCCTTTGGGTTTGTTTATTTTGTCTAAGTCCAACAAATTTTTTAGTGCGTGTAAACTTTTTGGAAATATTGCAACTTGGCCCTCGAGCATTTTGAAAATTTCACCTAGGTCCTTCCCAAGCGCGTGCTAGTCACGCACCCTAGTGAGCATTTTGCACCTGTACGCGTGCGCGTTTGGAAATTTGTATTTGGTCCTTTAAATTAAATATTTAGTTATAATTTTTGTTGGAAAATTGCATGTTTGCCCATGGATGTTTCACTATTTGCATAAATACCCCTGCTAGGCTTAGTTATTTTTGTGTACTTTCCCTATTTATTTATTGCATCATATTAACTTCAAAAATTACCAAAAAAAATTCATAAGCTCCTGTTAACTTGCATTTTCACGCCTATTTTTGCACTGTATTTTTATTGCATTTTCATATTTATTAAAAATAAAAAAACCTGCATTTTTCATATTGTTTGCATTAGAAAATCCATAAAAATTATAAAAACGTTTTAAAAAATTCCAAAAAAAATATAATTTGTGTGTTTTATATCTATTAGTGTCAGTCCAAAAATCACTAAAAATTTCAAAAGAAAAACCTTAAAAATTAGAAAATACTTAAAAACTTCAAAAAATCTAAAAACTCAAAGAAAAATTCGAAAAATATAAACTCTGGTCCTGTAGCTTCCTTACTCTATTATCTTTATTTTAAAATTAATTTGGGAAAATTTTGATACTGCTTGATATTTTTCACTCCCATTTTGATTTCGGCCAGAATTCCAATTCACTGTTTTCTCTTGTTTTGATATATAAAAATACCAAAAAGATTCTGAAAAATACCCAAAAATCACAAAAATAGTAAAAAATCATAAAAAGTCCAAAAACACTTTATTCTCTGATTTTTTAGTATTTTTACCTATTTTTATAAATACATTATCCTCTCTTTCCCTATATTGTATATATATTCCTATCTTAAAAAAAGAAAATATAAAAAATATAAAATATAAAAAGAAAATACAAAATCAGTAAAAAGAAAACCAAAATACAAAATTAAAAATTAAAAATAAAATAAAAAATATATAAAAACTAAAAACCCACAAAAACATTTGCCTTGCATAGTGTAGACAATCACATCACATTCACACACACACACACACACACTTGTTGATCTATCCTTCCTTTCTCCCTGTGTTCGAACTCTCTGCATACTTGCTTCTATACACCTTGTTTGTAGAGTTAAAAATAAATTTTAACTTCACATTTGCTTGTCATTTCTTGATATCTATTGTGTGGGTTAATTGTTGATTTTAGTTGGATTTCTGAGTGGTCGACACTTCGACTGAGTTCCCGCTTTGTGTGGAACTTAAGATCGCAGAAATTCGGCTAAATCAGCAGGCCTGATTGAAAGCAAAATGCTTTTTATAGTCAATAAGAAAAGCTTGAGCTTCAAAGTCATATGTTGTGAGCCTGCAGCTGGGATGACTTGACTACACTGGTCATGCATCCTAAGAAAGGTAACTACGCTGGCTACCGTCCATTCTTCTCTTCACCCCCTCCTCTTGAGTCGGCTGCCACTTAAACTTAGAAGGGAATACCTCGCTCCTCGAGGAAAGAGTTGTTGGATTGGGGAATCATTGAGTTTTCATGCTTGAGAAGTCAGTCTCTTTGTCATTCAGTTGATGGGAGACACTATCACATACATTATACAAGTCAGATTCATAGTCATAAGGGTTTGTGTATGAGTTAAAAAATTTTGACCCGGCTATTGAGGAGACATGAGCAGAGTTTTTGAATTCTCGAAGGATGTTGTGTTTCAAATTTGATTCCCAATAAGGTTCCAACCGCAATAAAATTCCTAAGGTTCGACTTGAGCTCCAAACTTTGATTTTGTGAAGACAATTTTGAGAATTAAACTTAATTCACTTTCTTTTTCTTTTCTTTGTTTTTCATTTTCTGCACTAATTGCATAAGTGTTTGCTAGGGATTGGCAAAGGCAAGCACAGGGGGGTGATGAATCTCCATTTCATCACCTTTATTCTATCATTTTAGCCTTTTAAATCCTAACTAATGCATGCAAATAGCATTAATTTGTAGAAATTATCATTCATCATTTATTCCATTTATTCTGTATAAAATATTGTTTTTAATGCCAAATTGATAGAATAAGGAAAAGAAAAGAAAAAGAATAAAATGACAAAGGTATTTTATGACCCTAAATCCCGAGACCTGGGCATCTTGATGACTAGGTCTACAAGGAATAAAGCAGGGGGGGATAAAGGCCAATGATACAATAAAATTTCCATTTATTTATTCATTTTCAGACCTATTTTATTTTCTACTTTTTATACATAAAAAAAGAAACTTTAAATATGAAGGTTGTATATAATAATATATATATATATAAATATACAAAATTAATTCCACACAAAAATAATATATAGTGTAAAAGTTATACTCTAAATAAGATTCCAAAATCCCAACTTTTCAGACTCATATCTCTTAAATAAAAATTCAAAATATGTAAAAACACCTTTAATTGAATATAACTTTTAATAAGTTATTTAATGAAGTTGGTTTCATTTATTGGAGTTAAGGTGTGAAAGTTAGATTTTGGACCCATATTGTATAATATACATGATTAAATAATTCTTTTTATTTATTATTTATTAATTTTATAATTTTATATTTTTATAATTTGTAAATATTATTTATAATATTTGTACATATTAAAACTAGAATGAAGAAATAAATAAGATTTTAAAATAAAATATGTAACTAAAATACATAGATGAAATACTTATACTTATACCTATATATTTATCATACTTATTTATTTATATGTCTATATTATATCAAAAAATATAATAAAAACATATTTATGTATATAAAAAGTTAAAATTTTATAAAATAAGAGAATAAAATAATAAAATCAATTTTCACAAAATAAAAATAAAAGATTCAAAACATAGGTAAATATACCTATCAAGGAAACCCTAAAAAGTAACTTGTAATTAAATATCTCTAAAAAATAAAAATCATAATAAAATATTATATAAAATAATAAACTTTTTTGTCTTATAAGTTAAACTTAATAAAATCACTTTCTATTTACTATTTATATTCCAATTATTTTCAGGTGAATTTTTCCTGCTTGGTCCTGGACCAACCACGTTAGGGCGCGAGTTGACTTGGGTCAACTGCCTACCCTTCATCCTCTAGCGTGTCAGACGTAGCTTCTGACCTATCTTCTCGATTTTTCCCTGAGGATCCAAGCATCATTTGGGGTTGATTCCTTTTGAGTTTTTCTACCTCGATTACCTACCTATCACACCCGATCATTGCCTAAGGTAGTAGACCATTGACGTGCCTGTTTGACCTTGATCTTCAACCTCGCTCCGTCACTTGACAAAAACCCATCCGAATTCCCTTCTGATTTTTGAACCCCTTTTTGGCCATGTTTTGCCTCCATATCTCGTGCTCTGGATCGTGGAGGATGACATCCTCCTCTCAAGCCGTTTGTGGCGAGGGGAAGCGCGGTCTTAGGTGGCTTCCACACATCTCCAACAACTCCGCCACCGTGAGGTCTACTTCATCGACCGTCCCGATTTAAGGTACTTTTTATTTCGTTTTTAGATTAATTTTAGTCCCAGGTTTCATTTCGTGCAATCATTTTATGCGTTAATCGCCCGTATTAGTGTAAAAACCCCTTCTTCATAGTTCGTCATAGCGGAACCTTATCGTCGTGCCCCGCTCGTTTCTGATGCGCCAACCCCTCACATCTTCTCCTCATCGTTTTTGCTTCTCCCATCCACCGCCCATTCCAATTGTTCCTCCTCGGAGCATGATTTAGGTGCTTCAACTCCGTCGCCTGCCGAAAACACCTCCGCCTACACCATCATATCCATTCCAACCATTTCGTTGTAGGAACCGGTGAGAATAAGCGTCATTGCAGGGCTTTTTGGAGGAGTCGAAGATACCTGGAGCCGTTGCCCCTCTTCCACCTCACGGCATTGCATCAGCACTCCTCATGCCAATTTGAACCCACAAGATGTCTGAGGACCCTTACAGGAAGGAACCAGGTTATTTTGGGAGCAACAAGAGTGCTGGAGGGGGGATATCCGGTCGGAAGAAGCTCGCTCAGGCGAGGCATCTTCCCAATTCGTCTACCACCCGCCCCCAATGTCGGATTAGTCCGTGTTCTTCCTACACTCCAGCCATCATTCGATTGGCCCTCGCCACAGCCTTCAGATCCAGATCTGCGATCTAATCCTAGTCGTCCCCCCGAACTGTCATCGGCAACCAAGGGTACGACACGTGGCATAAGTGAATCACCCTAGTCGTCAGCCTTCGCATAGTGTTGGGTGTTTTGCAACTACACCCCACCACCTTTTGTATTTATAATTAGTATAGAAGCTTTCATCTTCCACGTAAATATTTTGTAATATTTGCACAAAACCGTCGCATTTTCTTTATTCGCTATCGAGTCCACGCCTGCTCACCTCACATTTTATCCCATATGAGGTGGGTATTTTGTAGGCGGGCCCCTAAGGTTTTGTGTATTTCGATTTGACCCTAGAACTTTTTATATTTTGGTGAAAATTACAGCAAGGTCTCTGTACCTTATTTTATTTACATATATGCCCTTATCGTCTTTTGTATTTTTGTGCTTTCTTTATTTACTAAATATAGCTACTGTGCTTCAAAAATCACCAAAAAGTGATTGTAAACTCTTGATTACTCATACTTGCATGCCACATATTTATTTTTGCCAGTTAGCCCTTTTAATAATTATAAAAATCAAAAAGAGCACAAAAGCCCCTGTTTGACTTAGAAAATACCAAAAAATATAAAATATTTTTTGAAAAATTTCGAAAATATATTTTTTGTGTATATTTATTTATTTTCTTACTCCATCAACTAAAACTCTAAAAATAGAAAAAGAAAACTCTTAAAAATTAAAAAACCCTAAAATCCTTTATAAAAATTTATAAAATTCCAAAAATATTATTTATATTTTATAATTTTCTCTATATTATTATTTATCATTTAAAATTAATTTGTAACATTTTGGGTATTATTTTCTATTTTTAATTTCCATTTCAAATTTGGGTATTTATGTAATCCTTGATTTGGGATATTTTTATTTATTTTAAAAATACATAACAATTAGCAAAATTTGTAAAAAAATCACAATAACAGTAAAAAAATGTTTAAAACCCAAAAAGATTTTTCCTGTATTTTGACTATTTCTATTAGTGTTTATAATTATGTTCGCTTACATTGTATATATATAGTCTTATATTCTTATATTACTTATTTCAAAAGAAAAAGAATTATAAAAATCTAAAAATATCAAAAGGAAATATAAAAATTAAAATTTCAAACAAAAAAATATAAAATAAAAATAAAATATAAATATAAAATTTAAAACATACATAAAAAATAGACAAGAACACACAATAACATCTTTTGCACTCAATTGAATAATCTATCTAATTTGCTCCATGTGTTCAACTCTCTACACATACTTAGTCCTATACGCACATTTGTAGAGTTATAATAAATTTTAACTCCATAAATTATTTTGCATTGCTTTATATTTATTTATGGGTTAATTATTGATTAATTGGGATTTCGTAAGCGGTCGCTTCAACGATAATATAGTTCTCACCTTGTGTAGACTACTCTAGACCCTCACAAAATCTCATTTATCAAGCATCTAAGCGAGACATGCATGACTACCATCATTATAAGAGGACTACTTGATAGTTAGGGCATGGGCAAGTTGGACTGTGTGAGCATTGCATTCTAGTCAATAGACATGGAAGAGTTTTGGTTATGCCGAATATCGAACAAAAGGCACTCTGGACTATATTCACTCTGATCTATGGGGGTCGTGTCAAGTCCCGTCCAAAGGTGATGTACGATACATGCTGCCTTTTATTGAAGATTACTCCAGAAAGGCTTGGATTTTCACCCTTAAATCCAAAAATGAGGTGTTTTCACACTTCAAGCAGCGGAAAGAACTAATGAGAAGTAAATTAGGAAAAGCATCAAGAGGTTGTGGATATGCTGGAATCATGTTTAACCGAATTCGATGACTTTTGCAAGAATGAATGCATCACGAGACACTACATAGTCAGACATACTCCTCAACATAATGGAGTGGCAAAGTGCAGGAACATGACTCTGCTAGAGATAAAGAAATATATGTTGTTGAATGTTGGATTGACGATAGACTTTTTGGCTAAAGTGGTTGCGACATCAACCTTCCTTGTGAATCGATCTCCCTCATTAGTTCTGGACAACCTGAGACTAGAGGAGGTATGATCCGGACATCCCCTTGATTACTCTGATCTGAAAATTTTTGGTTGTCATACATATGCACAAGTTAGTCAAGGAAAGCTGGAACCTAGCTCTGTTAAGTGCATATTTCGTGGGCATGTCTCTGGAGTGAAGGGATATAGATTATGGTGTCTTGATCTGAAATTACAGAAGTTGACGATTGATAAAAAAAATATTGTATTTAATGAGTTTGCTACTTTATTTCCCAAGCATGAAATAGAAGAAGAGGATGAGATTTCAGTAGGCGAAGAAGAAAAGTGCATTGCAAATAGGCGATGAATCACCATTCCATCATCTTTATTCATTCATTTTATCTTAAAATACTTAGTAAGACACATGTAAATAATAATAATTCTCATCTTTTAACAATCCACCGTCATTTGTTAATATTATATATTTAGCACTTATTTATACCCAAAATAAAAATTAGAGAAGAAAAAATTGAAATAAAGAAGGTTGTATATATGTAACAGATACAGCTGATCCGAAACCCCGAGATCAGGTCAAGCATGATATGGTCGACAAGGAATAAAGTAAGAGGATATAGGATTAAATAAAAATCTCAGAAACTCTAAGTTCACATTGTACAGATCCATTCCATTCATTATGTAAATATCTTTACTTGTTTTATTTATCATTAATTCAACTTCAGATAAAAATATTTTCTTCCTGAAACCTGTATATAAAATGTGTTTTAAGTAATAAAAATGATTGAAAAAATAAATCATGTACATAATAAAAGGAACAACACTCTGAAAAAGGCAAAAAACCATGATTGAAAGACCAGTAATTACTATATATGAAAGCAAAATGAACCAAACTCACTTTCAACATGTTTAAAATAAAGTAATCTTTTAAATGAATGGTTTCATAAAATTTAGAGTTAAGATGTGAAAGTCGTTTTTTCGGGTGTTATTGTATGTGTATGCATGCATTGTACATGTGTATTTATTTATTTATTTATGTTTTGAATATATTATATTTTTAATGTTATATATTATATATTAGTTATATAAAATAAAAATAAAATAAAAATAAAAAAATCAAAATAAATAATTATATTTATTATATAGGTATAATATATCTATATTATACATATCTATGATTTTTTATTTCATTAAATTAATCTTAAAAATAAAATAAGAATATATTTAAAACTGTTAAATTATTATGTAAATAAATAAAATATAAAATAACATGACTTTTTGTTTAGATAATTGAATAAAAATATGTATATTTTATATATAGGTAATCTATACCTATAAATACACGTATTTAATTAATTTAACCTTTTAAATTATTTTATTTAAATTATTAAAAATAACCATAAAATCGTTTTCGAATTTATGTTGTACAAATGAGTCTCGGGATCGACTTTTCACAAATGTGCTCCGACCTCTTTCAAAATATTTTTACAATTTAAAGTATTTTAAATAATGAACTTTAAAAGTGAGTTGGGGAGTTCGTATGCTCCATATATAAAATCCAGAATACATGCATATTGGAAAAAAGCAAACATGTTATATTTACCAATTATTTACGGTGGTATTTTTTTGGTATTTTATATTTATTGTACATTTTTATTGAATTAACGTAAAAGGAATTAATTCATTCAACCAGAATTATATACAATGAATCATGATTGTTTGAAGTTTGTATGTATGTATTGCTATTATTTTACATAACTAATATAATTTGTATCTAAATTATTTTTAGATTTTTCTTTTAATTTTGGAGATATAATTCTGGCCCAAGGGAGATATTGTGGAGACTTTTGGATAAGAGACAAGTACATGTCATATACAATAATCTCATAAAGGATAAGTATGATGTAGTTCCATCTTGTGTAATGATCTGGTCTAGGAGGATTAACTATTTTAACATTAGTATTTGTCTGCAACAAGGTTCAACTTTGATTCCATTCCTTTTTACTTTGATTATGGATGAGTTGACTAGTCACTCTCAGGATGAGATACCTTGGTATATGTTACTCGCCGATGATATTGTGTTGATTGATGAGAGAAAAGATGGAGTAAACGAAAAGCTGGAGGTTTGAGAACATGTCTTGCAAACTAAAGGATTTCGTATAAATAGGGCTAAGACTGATTATATGGAGTGCACATTTGATGGAAACAAGGGTGAAGGACTCAAGGTGAAGATTGGAGATGATAACATTCAGAAGAAAGATTCTTTCATATACTTAGGATCTATTTTGCAATAGGATGGGAAAATTGATGGAGATGTTACTCATAGAATAGATGCATGTTGGCTAAAGTGGAGAGGAGACTTTATTGCTCTTTTTATAAAGTAAATCCCTTTAAAAGACAAAGGAAAGCATTACAAAGCAGCCGTGAGACCTTCTATACTCTATTGATCAAAATGTTCGTATGTGAACCTTAGACATGTGCAGAGATTGACAGTAGTAGAAATAAAAATGTTTAAGTTAGATATATAATCATACATGGAAATATCAGATTCAAAATTATATGATTAGAAGGAAAGTTGGTGTAGCTCCGATAAAGGATAGGTTGAGAGAAAACCACTTAATTAATATGATTTGGTCATTTGCAAAGGAAGCTAGTTGATGTACTGGTTAGAAGATGCAAGATTTGAGATGTTGAGTCGGTTGGTAGATGATGAGAAAGGTCCAAGAAGTGATGGAGTGAAACTGTCCGAAAGGATCTTAGTTATTTGAATTTAAGCCCGATAATGACCGAAAATATATCTGAATAGAGACAAAAAAAATCCATGTACCTGACCTTACCTAGTTGTGGGAAAAGGCTTTGTTGTTGTTTATTTTTCTTTTAATTTCCATATTTTTAGATGTTAGGAGCGATAAAAAGAGGTTTTTATTTTACATGTTTATAATATATATTAATGCACGCATGAATGTGTTTGCTAAGGAATTTGATGTAATTTTTGATTCTAGGCTTCGCTAGCAGATTAAGACCGTTGGGGAGGGGAGTATCTTTCATAATGGTCTTAAGCCTGTTAGAGAACTCAATTTCCCATTAGGTAGACAAGTTTCTCAAGTGGTTAAGGGTGGATATTCCTTAATGGTCCTTCACAATCATTAGGGAATGCCTATCATATCCTAACAGTCAAAGGGGGGTCCATTAGAAAATGTTATCAGACGTATACCTCTGTAGATGATGGAGCACCCTGCTAATTTTTGGGCATATCTAACGGTTTTTAACTGTTAGGAGATGCAAAAATTCTTTTATTGTTCACTGCTATTTTTCGAAATTAAAAATAGTTTAAATTTTGAAAAACAAACAATTTATAGGGATCATTGTTAATGATTTAGCAATAAATATGATACTCATTATTAATTTCGAAGTTCAGAAATATTTCACAACAAATACTATTCATCATTATATATATGTAACAATATAATATATAGTGACGGATAAAAAAACATCAATATGGACTCATTTCGGAGTCGTCTTTTCAGGAATTGTTATAAAGTTGAAATCCAACATTTTAAATATCACATTGCATTTTCCATATCCTTTTTTATATGGAAAAAATGGAGCTGTCCCCGCCCTATTTTTCGTCAAATTTCGTCAACCTTTTAGGAATTTTTACACTTGCATCTTTTGGTATTTCTCCAATAACACTTATACTCCCACCTTTTGCAATTACACTTACATATACACATGTATAAGATCTAATACATTAGAGAGAAAAGTAACCTATTATTATTCCAATTTTTATATAACTCCAAAATAAATAGGGCTTGGGCGTTGAATTCTGTTTTCCTTTTAGTAGAAAATTGCTTCGGAAATCCTTGCCCCAAAAGATGGAATACCCACGAGCACATTTTCTTCTGAAAAATTGACGAAATCAGACATTACAAAAAATTAAGCTATAATGACAGTTTTTTCAAAATCCGTCACTAAATTAGCCGTTGTTAAATATATAACGACGATATTATTCATTGCGAAATGATTTTTCATACTCTGAATTAGTGATGAATATCGTATGTATCGTTATATCATTAGCAACGGTTCACATAGCGATGCTTATCCGTTGTTATTTTTCAAAATATCAAATAATCGTCGCTAAATTTTGAACTAATAAAATATCGACGATTGGTTGATATTTTGAAAAATAGCAACGGATAAGCATCGCTACATGGACCGTTGCTATTGATATAACGACAGATATGATATTTGATGCTAATTTTGATTACGAAAACTAATTTCGCAACGAATAATATCGTCGTTATATATTTAACAACGGCTAATTTAGTGATGGATTTTGAAAAAAAAAAACGTCACTATAGCTCAATTTTGTTGTAGTGTAGGACTCTATTAGACCTAAAGAAAAATATTAATCTTTAGTAGGTGGGTCGTTGAGGTAGGTGAGTTTTGATAAGCTAATTCCAAAAGTTTGGAAGTGAGAGAAATTAAGAAAATAAACGAGTTAGCAACTTGGCATTAATAATATGAGGTCGCCGCGGATTCAACACGTTTCTACTTGGACGTTACAATCAGCATCACCATGAATATGATGGTTTGCTTAATTATTAAAATTTCCATACTCGTGACGTCAACGCAGTGACATATCAAATGATGATGTCATCATCCCAAGAACTTCATTAATAAAAATTTTAAGAAACCTTTTTTTTGCTATGACTTGATGACTCATCATCGTGTACTTATTCTAAGCGACGTCGATAAGCTTAAAAGAGGACTTGAAACTGGAAATTTCCATGTTAAACCAATACGTTTTTCCAGCCCTACATCCTTCTCAACAGGAAAAAGACATGCATGCAGATGAGAGGACTGATGTAACTCCGCACCAATCCGGAGCCACTCGATCAAGATGGAGCGGTTTATACAAAATCGAGTTTTTCATATTCCTTATCGTGTGAACCGGAGTTAATGCAGTCCTTTGCAATACTGTAGAGGATCTAGCTCTGCAAATGTAGATTGAAAACGCTCGTTAGTTAACATACAATGAATGTAGCCTTGTTTCCGAACGATATTAAAATTTTAGGGATTTTATCACTTGTGCCCCTCCGAGATATCGCAATATCAGTTATACCCCTATCTTTTTGGTAATATCAGTTGTGCCCCTCACTTCTTGCTCCGTCATCAGTTGTGCCCTTCTGTCAGATTGACCGTCAAAAAATTAAATTAACCATGGTTAATTCAAACCATAGTAAGATTAAGAGGAGCATATGCGTCCAAACGCCCCAACATCCTCCCCTCCCCTTCCTCAAATTCCCCCGCCTCTGGAACCACCTTCCTCCTCCCAAAATGTCCTCTCCTCGACGTCATCCTGCACCCTTCGAAGAGCACCTTCTGGCCCGCTGCGTTGATGCTAACAACCACCATGTTTCACAGATTCCCCATGGCCTTCTTCTTGATATCCCCTACTCTCTCCCACAAAACAGTGGCCTGAGCGTGGTGCTTTTGGACCTCATAGAAGGTGCGGAGCTTCAGGGGCTTGTCGAAGAGCTCGCAGACGTCGGGGAGGTGCTTGATGGCACTGAAGTAGTAGAAATTGGTGCCGTCGTTGGTGATAGTCCAGTCGGATCTGGAAGCATGCAGGTGGAGGTGATGGGTTCAGATCTAGAAGGGGATTAAGGGTTTCTATTTGGGGATCAACGTACGAAAGAAATGGAATATGGTTGGTCGGCTCGATTCGGGCATTGGACAGGGGAAGCAAGGGGCAACACGGGGAGGGGGTGCAGGGGCGGAGGGGGCAGGGCATGCGGGGGGCGCGGGTGCCGGCGGGGGCAGGGGCTGCAGGGGGCGCGAGTACAGGGGTTGCCGGGGGCGGAGGGGGCAGGGGCTGCGGGGGGTGCGGGGGCCGGCGGGGGCAGGGGCTGCGGGGGGTGGGGGCAGGAGCTGCGGGAGGGGCAAGGAGGCAACCGGGGAGGGGTGCGGGGGGCGGAGGGGAGATCTGGGGCGGGGGCGCCGGGGCGGGTCGACGGGGCAAGGGGGAGGCATGGGGAGGATGTGCAGGGGGTAGTGCGGGTTGGGGCTGGGCGCGGAGGGGAGGTGCGGGGCTGGGGCTGGGGCTGGGCGCGGAGGGGAGGTGCAGGGGCAGTGCGGCGACGGAGGGGAGGTGCGAGGGCGGAGGAAGAGGACGGCGAGGCAAGTGAGCCGGAGGCTCGGGGGAGGCTGGACGATAGCTCGAGGAGGAGGAGGAGGAGGGAGGGAGGGAGGGAGAAGCTGTGGAGGAGGAAGAGAAGGGATGAAGAAGACTGAAGAGGATGAGAGGGTATAAAATGACCATATAACCCTTTTTTTAAAATTAATACCGCTTATATCCTCAAAGTTAACGTCCGTTTGCACTGTGGATGGACGGTCACTAATCCGAGGGGCACAAGTGATAAAATAGCAAGTCAGGGGCACAACTGATATTACCAAAAAGATAGGAGTATAACTGAAATTGCGAGATCTCGGAGGGGCACAAGTGATAAAATCCCAAAATTTTATTGTAGAACAACACATGTGGATGTGGATGCATTTAATTTGTTGTTCTACCAATACAGATGGCATCTTATTTTCTTCCATTCCCCTTTTATATCCGTGCTCTAATTTTCTTCCCAAATGTATATAACTATATGGATTTTGTTGTGGGTTGTATAACACCATTGATATATGAAAATTACCTTTGTATACAATCGCGGATAAATCATCTGACATTATGTATGTAATAGCAAATATTATTCGTTGTAAAGTTACATATTTAGTTTTTGAACTTTACTATGATTGTCTTATTTGTTTCCATGTTATTGATACCATCTTATATACCAAAGGTTGTATATAACATCCCTCTTTGACACTTGCAATAATCATATCTATCTAAGCAATGATCATAAGAAAAAAATGAGAAAGGCAACGAACAACGATCGCTATGATTTTTTTTTTGAAAAAATGTGAGGGTGACATCCCAAGTTGGGATTCACCGCCTATGAAATATGACTTAAAAAATTAGCGTAGCACACTATCTGGAGGATCAGAAATTATAAAGAGAGATACAATGTGCAAATACATTTTTTGGATATACTTAAAAAAAACAATGATCGCTATGATACTGAATTCATCAGACCCTACCATGGAGTTGAGCGAATCCGAGGACATGATATTGTGTGAGAAGTTTGGCTAATATTTGAAAACTGAGGACATGTTGGAGGAAAGACACATGCATCACTTTGGGCGTGAGGTGGAAGGTGCGAGGTGCAACATGCACGCTGCAAGAAAAGGTGCAACATGCGAGGATTTAGCTAGCATGTGTTCTCGTCCGAGATCTGGTGAGGACTTGGTTAGAAGTGTGCTTGCTGGTAAATCTTTGATTTATCATTCTAATTTACTTGTATTATCCCTCTCACTTAAGCAAATTCATCTAATTAATATTAAATTAAATCTAATTAATAATTTAAGATCTTGTAATTATTATCATTATTTTTTTTATAGTTGGTCTTTGTGTTGTAAATATATCAATATTTTGTGCTAGCATTTTATGCATTTTCTGATCATTTAAAAGTCCCATAAAAATATATAAAATAAATTTGTAAATAATAATATGTATGTTGTTTATTATTCAAAATATCATAAAATAATAAAAGAATTAAAATAAGTATTTTTTATACATATAAAAATATTTACAAAAATAATACATTGTATAGCTTACTTCTTTTGATTTCAAGTTCTGCATGAAAGTTGTAAATCTTTTAAGATCTACAACTTTCTTGTTGAGCATTTTGTCTAATTCTTTCTATAATTATTTGTTTGTAAATTTACTTTATTTTTTCTCTTTTTCCTACTTTTTGATTGGTCCACGTGGTCCAATCAGGTAATTTCTTAATCCGGCCCTTTAGTAAGAGACACTTCTCATATGGGCGCTTTGATCTCCACCAACAGTCGAAAGATTGTCGTCTAATTTCTTTATAGATATAATGTACCTATTTATTTTAATACATTATTAATTTAGTATTTATTTTAGATGCTTTAATTTATGTTTATATTTTTTACATACTTCATATAATATATACAATTATTTACAATTATAAAAAGATCAAAAGTGTAGGGAATAAAAATATATTTATTTAATATACAACTACATAGTACAATAGTACCCTAGAGAACCGACTTTTGTATCTTAACTCCATTTTGAATGAAATTACCTTTCTTAGATAAAAAATTTTAATTTGAAATACAATGAAAGTGAGTTTGATAAATTTTGAGTTCATATGGAGGAGATATTGGTCTTTGAAGTTTTGTTTACAGTTTTTTCATCTTTGTGTACTATGTACACTATGCATGATTTTTATGCTCAAGTTTCATGTTGAAAATATCTTTATTCGATGTATGTAAGAGTGTATATAAAATAGTGTAAGTTTTGGCTATATTGAGCACTTAGGGTTTCTAAATGTTCGTGTCTCTTTGTTTTTATTAATTTGCCCTTATCTCTCTCTACTTTATTCCATATTGACTAGGGCAATATTGACTTAGTCTCGAGGTTTAGGGTAAGTCAGTATACACAATACTTCTTTTATTTTTTCCTTTTCTTTATTCATTTATTTTGTATTTAAATACATGTATTAACGTACTATTTACAGACAATAGTCGGTGTGTTAGTTTGTACAAACTAGAACTATTTGCATGTATTTATATAGGGATTTAAAGATAAAATAATGGAATAAAAGTGAATGAATTGGTATTCATCAACCCCTTATACTTACCTTTGCTAGTCCCTAGCAAACACAAATTGGGAGAATAAGTGATGCAAAAGAGAAAATAAATAAAAAATAAAGAAAGTTGGAATGATTCTGACTTTTAAACTTAGTTGCACAAAACCAAACTTTGGAGCTAGTTAAGACCTTTAGATTGTTATTGTTGTCGGAACCTTGTTGCGGACAAGATGTAAAACTTAATAGCCCTTAAGTTCCACAAGTCTCTGTTTAGGCCTCCTCAATAGTTAGGTCAGAACAAGTCTTTTCATAAGTAAACCCTTACGACTATGAGTCTTACTTATACATTGTAAGTGGATGTAGCTTTTCTCATAAAAAAATAACATGGAACGGTCTCCCTTAACAAGATAATAATAATTCCCCAATCTAGTTACTTTTTCCTCAAGGATCATGGTAATCCTTTTTAAGTTCAAGTGTAACCGGCTCAAAAAGAGGGGATAGAGAGACTAATCGATTGTGAGCAGTATAGTCACATATCCTATGGAGCTTGACTAGTATGGCCAAGGCTTCTGTTGTAGGCAACCTTGATATATTTGGCTCTGAAGCATTCTGCCTTCCTTATTTCACACATACTCCGACATGATTGAACTTTTCTTCAACTTTTTCCCATCTTTTCTTTTTGGAATTTTTGGTTTTGCATTTTTTGTTTTGGTACTATATACAACATCATTTATATAAGGAATTTTTCCTTTTGAACAAGTAGACTATCTCTCTTTTGAAGCATTATTGCAACCTACGATGTCCTGTCTTCAGACATGCATGCCTTATGAATCTTCATTTCATCATCTTTATTCTATCATTTTGGCCTTAAAAATCCTAGTAAATGCATGTAAATACATCTAATTTGTATAAATTAACATTCATGCATTATTGTACAAATTGTATATAAAATACTGTTCTAATGCTAAAATTTTAGAATAAAGAAAAGAAAAAGAATAAAATATCAAAATATTTTATGACCAAAACCCTGAGACCGAGGCATCTCGATGACTAGGTCAATGAGAGCGACCAACCGACTAGGGTTAAGTATCAAGAATAAACAGGGGTCGTTGTGACCCCAATCAGCTAATTGGACTCAACAAGAAAATAGAGAATCGCAAAATCAAACAAATAAGTTGATAAAATAAATGTAAGCGGCCTCCGCTATTTATTTAACCTAGTATAGCGACAATGGTCGAACTCAAAGAGCACGGAAATGTACAAAGTAGTCTAGATCAGAGAGATAAAGGTAAATTTTTAATTTTACAATATTTTATGTTTTTGAATTAAGGAAAAATAAACAAGAGAATAAGGCAAACGAAACCCATACAACATCACCTATTCATAGATCTGCCCCCGCTTTTATACAGGAGGGAAGTTATGTAAAAGCAATAAGAAAAATTGCTCAGATACCGGTGAGTGATGCTTATTTGGGTCGCGTTCTAAATGCTTAAAATTCAGAAACAAAAATACTTTTATGTTTTTCAAACATTCAAATGTTTTTAGTGATTTTATGAGATTTTTTCAATTTTTAGATGATTTTATAAAAATCAAAGAAAGGAAAACAAGGACAACAATGTATAACCTAGACTAAAAGGAAAATTTAAATTAGTAAAACTGCCCTAACGTTCTGGTTGTGATTTTTATGAAAAAGTAGATAAAATATCTAACCACAGAAACTGGAATCATATTTTTTAAAATTTTCTAGAACTCTTAATGATTTTTATAAGTTTTTGAAAATTTTTAGATTATTAGGGTTTTTATGAGGTATATTTAACAAAAATTCTACTGGAATCAAAACACACAAAAACAAGCACTCATTATTTTTTATATTTTTTAAAACAATTTTTTTTATTTTTTATGTATTTTATAACACAGACAGAATAATTGTTTTGGGTTTCTGATTGTTAGAAAATATCAAACAAAACCAAATTAATTCATAAAAATTACCACAAATATTACGTGTTAGTAGGAGCTAACAATAATTTTTGTGGAATTTTTGGAGTTGATTTGATAATTATTTGATTAAAAATAACACACACAGCAAGCAGGGACTTAAATGCAATTATACAATAGTTTACCGGCCAAACGATAACACATATGAAAAGCTCAGGGTGACTCTTGAAAATTGTGCAAGATATTCACGCACAAGGGTATATTGCAATTATCAAAAAAATTCTGCTCATAACATGCCACTGAAAGACTCTACTGAGACAAAGATGGGCTGTCAAGAACGTAGAGGAGGTAGATGGGCAGTTGGTCAGATCTAGTATGGATCGTACATGGACGATAGTTGGAGTCGGCAGCTCTCCTAGGGTTCCCGCATCTGGGATCCCTGGGGAAGAGGATCAAGTTGGCCCTTGCGAACAGCTTGATGCAACATCCACGAGGTTCAATGACAAGTCAAGCAAATAACCCACAAACTCACATGTATATGCATGTGTCTCAGGTTCGGAAGAACTAAAATGCAAATACTAAAAACATTAAGGTCCTAACTGTAAAATGTTCAAACTCCAACTTTATTTACAAAACTATATAATAAAGCATAAAAGTACTGGGAGGGTAAAAGAGCAATATTCCCCGAGGAGGCACGTAGCACATGTGGGAAGCGTCGTTGACGTACGGCTCTGATCTCCTGACGCTGCAGATCTGACGGCCAGGGAATGTTGAGGACGTGCAGTCAGATGGTGTCAGATCCAACAGCGGAAAAGCTGCTCCTATCGGCGGCTGGGATGTAATCTGGCAGGTGGAGGCCAATCCGACGGTAGACGAGGATGGTGGAAGAACAGCTCCTAGGAGACTTTCGATCGAGCAATGGATTCAATCCACTACTCCGATGAAGCCATCAACGGGTCCTGCTTGGTCGTGAGGGCACTCAGCATCTGCTGGACAGCTCCGATGGAGGAGACGACAGTCAGATAGGCATGGTGGTCCAGCTCCACCTGGAGTTGCTCCGCCTGAGCAGCCAAGGGCCAAATAGGAGTCTTCGGTGCGAACCAAGGCCTACGAGTACACCACTCGGAGGCCTAGCTCCGATAAGGGTTTATTACAAATGAAGATTAGAGAAGAGTAAGGGAATGGAGGTCGATCCCCAACAAAGGTGGTATGAGGGCATCTCGGCCTTAATCTTGACCTGGTGGTCGAGCCTTAGGGATCATGCTATGGTGCAAGAAGAGGGGTGAGATGGAGTGTCGATCTGAACAGATGGATGTAGATAACGGGGTTCCAACCAGTTGGTCGGAGCAAGTAGGTACGCGGCGGAGCTAAAGGGATTGAACAAAACTGAACGGGGAAATAAGGGGGGTAATATAGATACCTGAAGGGTCAAATGAGCTCCTAGGCTTCAGGAGATGGCAGGCGTCGAGGTGATGGCCTCAACCAAGTTGCAGTGGATGGGGAGGCTACTCGCGGCGGATCTCCGACCATGAAGGGTGAACTGCATGATTTCACCACCAAACTCCAATCCCAAGACGCTCTCTGGTAGTTGTCACTCAACCAAAGATTTCTAGGGGTAGAAGAAGGAGCGAGGCATGAGCTGAGCTGTAGTGGAGGCGCAAGAGATGATTTATAGGCTTCCTAGGAGGGTGAGATGATCGGGCATTACAACACAACCCTAGGAAGATCTGTGCCTTCCTAGCTAGGTATCCGCGAGGGTGATGGATCCTAGGAGAAGGCTCGGGCGAAGATTTGGAGCGAAAGGAGCCCTGGCCCAATCGGGAAAAAAAGGAGAAAAAAGGCCTTTGCGGAAGGAAACGGGTCGAGTCAGCCTTGGAAGAAGGTGTTGACCGACGGTCAACATTCGACTGGACCAATCAGAAAAAACGGATTTACAAATTATTTATAAAATTAATAAAAATAGTAGAAGACTTCAAAATAAAAAATGTATAAAATGAAAATGTTTATTATTTTTCAAACTATTTTATGTGATTTTTTTATTATTTTTTTAAAAATAAATTATTTTATATATAATATACAGTATTATATACATGTATAATATACATATGTATTATGTATAATTATTTTTATTTTCTTTTTTTACACAAATACCCTAATTTTATATTTTATTTGTTTTCAATATAATTTTAGGAGTATAAACTAATTTGTATTTTTATTTTTATGGGTTATTTACAAATTTTAAATAAATAGGGCATGTGGTATATATACATGTGCTTTGTACAAATAAGAAGGATTTTGTTTTTATTTTTCGTTAAACTATCTGATTTTTATTTTATTTTTATTTTATTTGTAGGAATATATACAAGGAGGTGAAAATAATATTTTAATTTAATTTGTCAAAATAATAATTTATATACATAGGTAATATGTACAACACAGAGTAGGCCCTTGTTGAAAGCGATGTTTCACAGGTCTAAAATATGTCTCACACAAGGCGGAGACGTAGTCGTTGTGGCGACCCGCAAGAAATCCCTATTCAAACAACAATTAACCCACAACAATGATTAAACAATGAAAAGCAAGATGTGGAGTTAAAATTTAATATAACTCTACAAAATATGTGTATAGTGCAAGTAATATAGAGTGTCGAACACATGGAACAAGCAGATACATCGGGCAATTCAATGCACAAAAATCAATGTGATCAATTTGTCTATACAAGTGTTATTTTTTGTGGGTTATTAATTTTATATTTTTTATTTAATTTTTGATTTTATGTTTTTATATTTTATTTCAAATTTTCTGATTTTATATTTTCTTTCTATATTTTATATTCTTATGTTTTCTTTGTCTATAAAATAAGATATAAAGCTATATAGAATATATAAATACAAGAGAGACAAGAGAGAGATAAAAAGAGGTAAAAATATTCAAAATAGAAGAAATAAAGTCTTTTTGGAGTTTTTATATTTTTTAATGTTTTTGTGATTCTTCTGAATTTTTACTATTTTTTTGGTATTTTTAAAGATAAAAATATTGAAAATAGTGAATACCAAAATTAAAATGGAGATGAAATATATCAAACAATGTCAAAAATTCTCCAAATTAATTTTAAAATAAAGATAATACTACAAAGAAAATTCAACAATAGAAATAGATTTTTAGAATTTTTCTAAATTTTTAATATTTATATAAAGGTTTTTGTAATTTTGTTATTCTTATGAGTTTTCTACTGTATTTTTAGTGATTTTTGGTCTGAAGTTAAAAGATGCTAAAACACACAAAATATAATTTTTTTGGAATTTTTCAAAAACATTTGATAATTTTATTTATTTTCTAATGCAAACAGTGAAGAAAATGCAGGTTTTTGAATTTTTATAAATAATAAAATGCAACAAAAATGCAAATTAAAAATATAGCATGATAGCTCAATGCAACAGACACACAATGATATTTTTTAGGAATTTTTAGAGTTTTATAGATACATGAAATAATTAAAGACAACAAAGAGAAACCACACTACTAATAGGGGTATTTTTGTAAATATGCAAAAGTATCAGGGCCAAAGTGCAATTTTTCCAGAAAATATATACTGCAATAAAAACTTTTGTAGACTAAATATAAATTTCAAAACCCGCAGGGGTTTCTCTACAAAAACACCAAGGTCACGTGCACTGGGCACATGACTTGGCAAGGACCTGTATATAATTTCCAGAAACCTAGGGGTTTAATCACAAAATTTCCACAAAAATATAACTGAAATAAACATTTCTTGGATTGTTTCGAAATATAAAAAGGCTTGGGGTCCCTGGTGCAAAATGTCCACGCCTAGCGTGCGCCAGGAACGAGAGGTGACATGGATCGGGATTGAATTGTAAATGCGGAAAGTACGGGGGCTAAAGTGCAAAATTTACAAAATATTTAAAACTACAGAGGAAAGATTTAATACTATTAATTAATTACAAAAAAGGCAGAATAATAGTTGCAAAATACCCTCGCTAAGTCGATCAGACGGCAGATGATACTTCACTTGACACGTGTCGTGTCCTAGTGTGTCGATGACGGTTCGCATGAACGATCGAGATCAGATCTGCCAAAGGAGATAAATGGCTAAGGCAGGACAAGATCTCACAGCTGTTATGCGATCTGGGGCGCCTTGATAATCCGACGGCGGAGGAGGCTGATGGACGAACGAGGAAGAATGTCGCCACTGCGAAGTTCCTCTAGCACAATCCTCCTTCTTTGGCGGTCCTTCGTGCTCCAAAATGGCCCAGGTCGGTTCCTGCAGATCCTCCCTAGATTATGGTGGCTTCAAAAGTCATCGTTGATCCCTGGGGCTCTCCTGCGACGTCGAAGTCGAGGAGGGGCTCCAGGAAACTCCAGCAAGGTGCAAAAACGCCCTCCAGGAGATGCTCTTGCTCCAAGTACCTACAAGGTATGTTAAGGAGGTCAAGGGCAAAGTGCCTCGACCCTCTTAGTTGCGGGATGAGGCGGTTAAAGTGAAAATGGGGCTCGCCGGAGCAAGCTCCGGCGAGGTGGTGGAGATGATGATTCGATGGAGAAAATCGAAAAGGAAGAAGGAGATGGGATGCTACGGCTACAAGGAATAAAAGAGTGCAAGAAAAACAAATAAAAATGCAAACCTCAAGGCTGATATGCCCGAGATAGACCTCACAGCCAAGTGATGAATCCCCATTCATCACTCTTTATTCTTTTATTTAGCTAAATATCTTGGCAAAACATCATGTATATAGCTATAAAAAATAATGAATTACCAATAAGCATGCATTTGTTATTATCCAATAATTAGCATGTATTTGTGCAAAAATAAAAGAATAAAGAATAAAAGAAAAAGAAGGAAATGTTTAGAATAAATATTGAGTGACCTGAACCCACGAGAGGGTCCAGCATGGGCGTGATCGCCAAATAAAATAAGTAGAGAGAGATAGGGCCACTTTACCTTGTATATTTATGACTTATAATTTATTTTTACAAAAGTAAAAATAAAAAGGTTTTTTATTCCGTTGTATATATTCCTAAAAATAAAATAAAATTTGGAAAAATAAAATAAAAACAAAATAAAATTCTCTCTCACCTTGTGTATAATACATGTATATATGTATTATTACCTATTTATTTTATACTTGTACATAACCAATAAAAATAAAATAAAAATTATTTTATACTTCAAATATTATGTGGTGAATAAATAAAATATCAAAATTGGGGTATTTCAACAAAAATAAGAAAATAAAAATAATTGTACAAAATACATAGGTATTTTATACCTATATATAATATAATATATTATATATACCATAATTTAAATTTTATAAAAAAAATAAAAATCACAGAAAATAGTTTAAAAATAACAAACATTTTTCATTTTACACATTTTTTAATTTAAAATCATTTATTATTTTTTTATTGAATTTGTAAGTATTTTTGTAAATCTGGTTTTCTGATTGGTCCACGGCAGAACGTTGACTCGGGTCAAGCCCTGGAAGAGGGGGTAAAAAAACCAAAAAAATTAAAAAATTATCCTTGTTTATAAAAATTCTTTCTTGCACATGCATAGCTATTTATAAAAATTATTTTGTACAAACGATTTGTAAAAATGTTTTGTGTATAGAGTTTGTAAATATTTTGATATCAAAATTATGTATATAGTACATTTTTTGTAAAATGTTTGAAAAAAACAAAAGTTTGCAAAAACCCTCGTGTAAATGTGTGTAAATATTTTGCAAAACTTCATGCATTCATTCATTCATTCAAACATTTTTCAAAAATTTTGCACATTTTCAAAAACTTCTATAAAAACATTTTTGTATATATTTGTACATTTTTTCTAAATCATAGTTGACATTTAAACTAGCTTGGAATTAAATTGAAAAATGGAGCTTGATTAAGACCTTAATCCTCCTAATTCTAAGAGGAACCTTATAGAGCTTAGGGTTAAGACTTTTCAGGTCCATTTGGGACTTAATTCTTTGAGTCCACTAGGCTATGATCGTATGTCATCTTGATGAGTCTAAGTAGAATACTTAACAACGCACACATGACTCTCATAGACAATGGATTTACTTGCACCAGCACCATACACATAGCTCTCCACGGATGAGGTGGTGAGGAGGCAACTTCCTTTGGCTTGGGGTAGCATATGAGGGTAGTACTTCTAGGCGGAACCTCTCTTCTTCTTTTAATGAAGGAAGTGCGTCTCAACTTGGTCTGGTGGTGTTGAGGTCTAAAGACAGGAGTTGTGGGTTGCAATAAAGCTTCAAAAGAGGGATAGTCTACTAGCTCAAGAGGAAAAACTCCTGATGTATATATGTTGCACCATGTAAATATGTTGTACATATGCACATAAAAAAATGTACAAAGAAAGAAAAACTCCAAAAAGTGGTGGGTTTGATTGAAAATAAAATAACCACTGGAGTGTATATAGTCAAATAAAGCAAAGCCTATGTTACACACTCCCATCTCATGAAGCTTGCAGCGAGAGACTTAGCTACACTGGTTGGGCTCCCAAGGATACATGGCTACACTGGTCATGGTCCATTCTCTTCTTCCTCCTCTTCTTGAACCGGTTGAACTTGAACTTCGAAGGAATACCACACTCCTCGGGGAAAGAGCTGTCAGACTAGGGTATTAGAGTTACCTTATTAAGGGGGTTTCACTTTGTCATTTCTAAGGTGCGGAGCTACATATCACTTATACAATACAGGGAAAGATTCATGGTCATTAGAGTTTATGTATGTAGACTTGTTCTGATCTGGATTGTTGAGGAGTCTTGACCACAGATTGTGGAACTTAGAGACTATTGAGTTTTAAACCTAAGTCCAAATAAGGTTCCGATAAACTAATAATCCAAAGGCCTGACTGAGATCCATACTTCAATTTAATAAAAACAAGTTTAATAATCAACCCTTGATTCACCTTCTTTTTCTTCCTCTTTTCACTTCTTTTTCAAATAAGTGTTTGTTAAGGGACTAGCAAAAGTAAAGTATAGGGGATGTTGAATCCTCATTCATCACTCTTTATTCTTTTATTTTAGCTAAATATCTTGGCAAAACATCATGTATATAGTTATAAATACAATGAATTACCAATAAGCATGCATTTGTTAGTATCTAATAATTAGCATGTACTTGTACAAAATAAAAGAATAAAGAATACAAAAAAAGAAGGAAATGTTTAGAATAAATATTGAGTGACCTAAACACAAGAGAGGGTCCAGCATGAGCATGATCACCAAATAAAATAAGTAGAGAGAGATAGGGCCACTCTACCTTGTATATAATTATTACTTATAATTTATTTTTACAAAAATAAAAATAAAAAGATGTTTTTATTCCATTGCATATATTCCTAAAAATAAAATAAAAATTGGAAAAATAAAATAAAAACATAATAAAATTCTCTCACCTTGTATATAATACATGTATATATGTATTATTACCTATTTATTTTATAGTTGTACATAACCAATAAAAATAAATAAAAATTATTTTATACTCTAAATATTATGTGGTAAAGATATAAAATAAATAATTGGGGTATTTGTGCAAAAATAAGAAAATTAAAATAATTGTACAAAATACATAGGTATTTTACACATATATATAACATAATATATTGTATATGCTATAATTTAATTTTTTATAAAAATAAACAAAAATCATAAAAAATAGTTTGAAAAATAACAAACATTTTTCATTTTATACATTTTTTAATTTAAAATCATTTATTATTTTTTATTGAATTTGTAAGTATTTTTGTAAATCTGATTTTCTCATTGGTCCACGGCAGAACGTTGACTTGGGTCAACCCCCTCTTCCAGGGCTTGACCCGTCCCGATGTTCTTGCCGGAACTTCTTCTCTGAATTTGCTGGGGTGGATCACGCGTGCCCATGCTCCGATCTTTCGCCCGCACCTTCCCCTTGGATCCAAGAGCCTCGTAGATCCCTAGGGAAGCGCGGATCCTTCTCGGTTCGCGCACCCTCGCCCGATCTTTCCAGCTACCTGGGACGCCCTATAAAGTCTTCATTCGATTCCCCATGTCAGTAGCTCGCGTCGTACACTTCCCTGCTACCCTAGAACCCTTCCCCTCGGTGATAGCAATCAGATTGGGCCCTTGGTGATCGGACAAGACCGCTGCAGCCGACGCTCAAGACTCGTGGCCGGAGCACCGCCGCGACGAGCCTCCCCCGCCTTCCGTGGCGAGGTTGAGGCAACGACCCCTTTCGAAAGTACCCCCTGGAGCTCAGGATTGATTTAGAACCTTCAGGTATCGATCTCATAATCCGCAGCTCCTGTATCTTTTTAATCTGTAGTTCATCTGCCACCGCCGCTCCGCCAGCTCCGACCCGCCGGTCGGAGCCTCATCAGTCATTCCCATCCGTTCTGATCGACACATCTGCTCACCGCCATCCTTCTTACAGAACTTGATAATTCGAACCTTGTCTATCTGAGCCAAGATCAGGCTTTAGGTTCCCTCTGTCGCTTCGCCGGAACCCCCATTCCATTCGCCATCGCTTCCCTTTTGTCTCAGGTCAACTTTACTCTGCAAGTTGTTGCGCGCATGGATTCTCCCCAAATCGCCTTCGCCCTGCTTCGCCGGAGCTATCCCAGGTCCAGCCACCTTCCAGGAGATCCGACCAGTAGCGAGCTCATCGGAACCGTTCACTCAACACAGAGGAGTCCCACGAGTCTATTACCACCGCCCGATCGTTTATCGGAGCCGCCGATCTCACTCGGTGCTCCGGTGAACTTCGCCCTGGTGTTGTTCTTCCATATACTCTCTTCGTCGTCGGATCATCGCCTTCGTCCAGATTCCATCACAGTCGTCCAAAGCCTGCACCTGTCAGGTCGTTAGATCTGACTTCTAACGGCCCCTGTACCGCTCACGTTCGCACCTCCTGTGGGCCGTTGGATCTGTCAGCTGCACGCGCCAGAGCCGCACGTCGTCGTCCATTCAGAGCGTGCCACCTGCCCCCCCCCCCCCCCCCCCCCCGCGAAGCGCACGCGCTGCAAGGGTAATTTGTTCTACTATCCCTGCATTTATTTCAGTTTCTCTTTTAGTCTGTAAAATAAAAAGTATACAGTAGGACTTTTTACATGTCAACCCTTGTAGTTTTCTTTATTTGCATTTTAGTCCTTCATGTGTGGCTTCACGTGCTTCGTGACGTGTACTTGTGGGTTATTTGCAGTTTGTACCTTTAACTTCTTTACTGTTATGGTTGGAATGCTTAGTTTTTATTATTTGCAGTTATACCCATGTAAATGGTGTTTTCTAGCATGTACAAAAATTGATGTAAAAATTGCAATTGGGGCCCAATAGTTTCTCCGCGTGTTATTTATTTAGTTCCTGAAATATGTTTTCCTTGCATATTAGTCCTTGCATGTTGTGTGTTTAGTTTTTGATTCAATAAATAGCAAACATTGTCCAAAAATCATGAGATTTTGATACATAGTTCCTGCCATGGTGTAAGAATTTCTATGATTTTCGGTATTGTTTTGTTTTCGTTTATTATTTTTAAAAATTCAAAAACCTCAAAAATAGCTCTTGTTTGTTTTGAAAAGTCAATTAAAATTATTAAAAGCCCTTAAAAAATTCTAAAAAAATCTTCCTTGTGTGTTTTGTTGTGTTTTCATTCCAATCCAAGTTTCATCTTATTCCCATTTATAAAACCCAAAAAATGAAAGAGACTGAAATTCTTATAAAAATCATCAAAAATTCCCAAAAATGTGTTTTTCTTCTGTAGTTAGATCTTTGCTTGTAGTTTATCATAAAATTGTTGTGGAATTTTACAAGCATTTTAAAAAAAATTAACTTGCCTTTAAATCTCAGTTGTACACTATTTATTGTTTTTGCTTTTGTTTTATTTTTAGAAAATTAATTAAAAAATAGAAAAATTCCATAATATCTAGGAAAACATTAGAATATTTTAAAAACTCAAAAATATTTTTATTTGAATTTTTTGAGTGTTTTTTATGCTTTAAATAATTGTTGAATTGTGGATTTTTGGTTCCTTTTAGCCTTGTTCTTAATATTAAAAATTACAAAAAAATAAAAAATTAAAAACCACCATTTTTGATCTTTTTGGGATTCTTGACTACTTCCTAGCGTTAGCATCACGTGCTCCTTGTGTTCGACCGTGATAGCTATACCAGGTAAAATAAAATAGCGAGACCGCTATTTGTGCTTCATTGATTGATTTCTCTATTTTGCTGGTCTTCTTTTTCTTGTTGACTTAGCTTCGTATTCGGGTCACAACGATCGTGATTATTGATGACCGAAAAATTCACTCAATCAATCCGGGATAAAATATAAAATCACTCAAGGGTCATTGCGACCCGGATCGAGAGCAATAATTCAATCAATCAAGAAAAATAAAGCATACCACCAAAATCAGATGAAACCAAATAAACACGATAGCGGTCCTGGCTATTTTATTAACCTGGCATAGCGACCAGGGTCGAAGACAAGGAGCACGGATTGGCCTTACGGCCTACGAAGTAGTCGAGAAGAGAAGAAAAGGGATTTTTGGTGGTTTTTAAGGGTTTTTATATTTTTTTTGGATTTTTAATCAATTAAGAAAATAAGAAAAGCAACAAAACAACACACTTCAACAATTTATTAAATGCACTAAAAATCAGCCAAAAATTCCAGAAAAAATATTTTTGTGTGTTTTATGTTTTTTACTGTTTTTGGTGAATTTTTGGGCTTTTTTCTGATTTTTATTTTATTTTCTAAAAATGAAACAATGACAGAAATAGAGGGTGCTATCCAGCCGAGCTAAAAGGACCTAGATAAAATATCTAGAAGCCCCAAATTAACCGGGAGGTAATTTTTCTGTATAGAGAATAAAACAAGGAAAATTTAGGCACCTAGATTATTATTTTTGGATTTTTAATTTATTTACTAGAATTTTTATGAGATTTTGAGTGTTTTTCAATTTTTAGGTGTTTTGAGTAATGAAAAATAGCCAAAATTGGCTAGAAAATCAAACAAGCATAAACAATCAGTAAGTAATTTTTTTGTGAATTTTAGAGGAGTTTTAAGATTTTTTTGGGATTTGTAAAGTCAGACAGTAACAAAGATTGATGTTTTTGAATTTTTTAAAATATAAAAACAAAACAAAATTGTCCCCATAAATTCCAGAAAATTTTACACTATGGCAGGAGCCATGTGTCCAATTTTCGTTGGATTTGGAGGTGATTTGCTATTTTATTCAAAAATGGAAAGAGGGTACTGTGCACAGGGACCAAAGTGCAAATACCCGAAGTTATGAGGGGTCTGGTGCAAAATACCCAGGAGGTCACGCGTGGCGCGTGCCTGGGGCACTCAGGGACCCAAATGTAAGAAAAACTACTTCCGAGGACTATTTGGTAACAAGTACCAAAAGTCCAGGGGTAGTTTGCAAATAACCCAATAAAAAGCGCACATGCACAATTAAAATACGCACAGGGGTATAAATGCAATTACTCAAAAGTTTTCATTCATTCAGTAACAACTCAGAACTACAGGGCATAGAACGCAAAAAACCCAGAAAATCACGTGTCGACGCACGTGTCACATAACTCACAGGGGCATATATGCGAAGAAAATAAAGATCAGGGTCCTCTATGCAAATATCCCAAAAACTAAACAACTACCTAAAATATTTACAGGACTAAATACTAAATAAAGTAAACGAGGGGGCCTAAGGGTAATTTACCCCTTTATTAATGCGGGCCGCAGGATGGACGCCACGTGGTGCATCGGACGGTGAAGAACGGCAGGCGCTCCAAGGCTGGGGTCCTCGCTGCGATCGAACGGTCGAGGGTACGCCACGTGGGGGATCGAACGAGTGAGGCTCTCGGTGGCTAAACCTCGTGCAACGGACGGTCCAGATCGCCTCTCCAAGATCTGACGGTGGCTGGGTCTCCTCAAGTGGACGGTCGAGATGCAAACTGGAGGTCGAGGACGATCGGACGGTCGGGGAAGATGCTGGAAGAACAGTTGGCCGGCGAGTTTCTCCGGCCTCGTGCGTGCGCTGGGATCCTCCCCTGCTGCTTCTGAAGATCGGAGGAGCTCCGACGTGACGCTCCGCAGCTGATGGTGGCCTCCGATGATCCAGTCGAGCCCTGGAGGGCTCCGGCGAGGTCGGCGGAGGGAGATCTCCTGGACCGAATGGTCCAAGCCCTCAGATGGGCTTGGATGTACCTGCAAGATAGACCAGAAGACTCGCGGGTCGAGGGCAAACTGCCTCGATCCGGTTAGGCGGGGTGAAGGTGATCGGAGGGTTGAGATGGGCGAGCTCCGGCGAAGGTGGGGACGGAGGAGCTCGAACCCCAGCTCTGTGCGAGCTGGGTTGGATGGAGTTGTGGAGAACGTGCGCGGGAGGAAGGCGGGGGCTATGGTGGATTCCGATGATCGAAGCGAAGTGCGAGGTGGTCGGAATCAACGAAAGACGGTGACGGCGAATTTGGGGGAAATTGGAAATTAGCGAAAAGGAAAGAACTAAAGGGCTACCTGGGTGGATGATGAGACTGGGGATGAGCAAGCGATGCTCTGGGTCGTCGCCTCGAGGAGCGTCTCCCTCCGAGGCTCGAGCTCCAGCTCAGGGCGGAGCACGGCGGTGCTTGATCGCCGGATCGATGGGCTACTGCCCCTCTCCTCACTGCGACACTTGCTGGAGCAAGCTGTCACTCTTGCCAACGCAGTGGAGGTCACGGGTAGCGAAGCAGATGAGCCAAAGATGGGAATGAAGGTGGCGGAGCTCGGGCTATATACGGTGGAGGGTCCGAAAGATGAACGCGGGTAGGGCAATGGAGCGTGCGGATCTCGAGGCTAAAGATCGGGCGAGGTCCCGGATCATCAGAGAGTGATTAGGACCCTGGGTTTAGGTGCGAAGTTGTCGGGTTTAGGCGCCAAAATAAGGGGAAGTCGGGTCGGGCGCATAATACCCGTGGGAGGTGGTCCTGGAGGGGGAGTTGACCGGGCGGTCAACATCCCTCCTGGACCAATGGGAGGCTGCCACCTGGATAAGAATTGAAAAATCAATTAAAAATAGTAAATGGCAGAATTATTAAAAAGTCAAAACATGAAATATTTTTGTATTAATTTTTTCTATTTTTTAATGATTTTTAATTAATTTTTCAAAATAAAAATAAGGTATTTACAATATATAGCTATACATAGGTATATGTACAATATGTATTTTTAATTTTTGATTTTTAATTTGTTATTTTTGTGCTATTTTATTCCCATTTTGTATTTTATTTATTTATAGTATAATATTAGGAATAAAAGGGTATTTTTATTTTATTTTAATATATATATACAGGGGTGAAATAAATATATGTACATGTATATACATGGTATATTTACAATATATTTTTGTGTTTTTAATTTTGTTCTTTTTATTTTGTTTTTGTTTTAACTATTTTTATTTAATTTATTTACAACATAAAAGATGGAATATTTACAAAATTTTTGGAAATTAATTTTATGTATTTATAGGGTAAAATAAATATAGGAGTGGCTATGTACATGATGAATATGCACAAGGTGAGGGTTTTTGTTTTGTTTTTAGCTTTCTCTTTTTATTTTGATTTTTATATTTATGAATATATACAAGTATTTACAGGCCCATTTTAGTCTCTTTTTGGATGAAAATATTTTTATTGTATTTACATAAATATTTACACACATGAGCTCCTATCTCCCTCTACTTTGGTTTTTATGCGGTCAGGCCCATGCTGAGCACTCCCTTAGGTTAGGTTGCTCAATATTTATTCTAAATATTTCCCTCTTTTTCTTTTTACTCTTTATTCTTTTATTTTTGCACAAAACATGCTAATTATTAAACTTTATACAATGCATGCTTTTAATAATTATTTGTATTTACATGAATATACATGCATTTGCAAAGGTTTTTGTAGCTAAAATATAAGAATAAAGAGTGATGAATGGGTATTCATCAATTATTACTTAACCCGAATATCTAGGAATTTTGTGTCATCACCAAGGTGACCAGAGATGAGAGGAACGGCCACCTCGGCCTTTGCCCGGGGCTCCCTTGCCAGCTGGAGGAGGTCTGTCACACTTCCGGTCCGGAGCACGACCAAAGGGATCCACATAAGGGTCGAAGAGGGTTCCGTGTCATAAAATATTTACAATATTTTATTCTTTTTCTTTTCTTTTCTTTATTCTATAATTTTGACTTTAAAAACTGTATTTTATACAATATTTACACACACATGCATGGCAGATAAAATGTCTAAATTAAGGATATTTACACGCATTTACTGGGGTTTTTAAGGCCAAAATGATAGAATAAAGATGATGAAATGTAGATTCATCAGCCCTATCTCTCTCTACTTATTTTAATTGGCGATCAGGTCAAGACTTGACCTTCTCTTAGGGTTCGGGTCAATCTGTTTTTATTCTAAATACCTTCTTTTTCTTTTCCTTTATTCTTTTATTTTTGCATAAATACATGGTAACTATACAATATTAACAGGTGCATGCCGAATGCTAACTTATCGCATTTACACCTATTTACATGATGCTTTACCAAGATAATAGCTAAAATAAAAGAATAAAGAGTGAGAATCAGGGATTCATCACCCCCTATACTTTACCTTTTCTAGTCCCTTAGCAAACACTTATTTGAAAAAAAGTGAAAAAGGAAAGAAAAGAAAAGGAAGGAGAATCAAGGTTGATTATTAACTTATCTTCATCAAATTGAAGTATGGAGCTCAGTCAGCCTTTGGATTATTAGTTTATCAGAACCTTCTTAAGATCTAGGTTTAACACTCAACACCCTCTAAGTTCCACCATTCTATGGTCAGGAGTCCTCAATAATTCAAATCAGAACAAGTCTACATAAACAAACTCTAATGACCATGAATATTTTCGTGTACTGTGTAAGTGATATGTAGCTCCCTACCTCAGAAATGACAAAGAAAAAACCCCCTCGATAAGGTAACTCTAATTCCCTAGTCTAGCAGCTCTTTCTTCGAGGAGTGGGGTATTTAATGAATCCACGTTTCATCAGTGCGTGTAAATAGCGTTAATTCATGCATTTTATCATTCATGCATATGTGTGTAAATAGTGTATAAAACACAATTTTTAAAGCCAAAATTTTAGAATAAAGAAAAGAAAAGAAAAAGAATAAAATATTGTAAATATTTTATTACTAGAAACCTCGAGACCTAGGCATCTCGATGACTAGGTCAACAAGGAATAAAGTAGGGGGAGATAAGGGCCAAAATACAATTCCTTTTATTTAATTCGTTCTTTATTTATTTTGGAAGCTATTTTTAGTTCTACTTTTTATACTTCAAATAAAGAAACTTTGTACATAAAAGTTGTAGATAATTAAATAAAGAAAAATACATAATTGACTTCATACAAAAATATTGTACAGATAAAAAGTTATGATCTGAATAACTTTCCAAAACCCAACTTCCCAGACATGTATCTCTCAAGTAAAAACTCCAAATGTATCAACTCATTGTTAATTGTATATAATTTTCGATAAGCAATTTAATGAAGGTGGTTTCGTACTCTGCGAAGCTACACTTTGAAAGTTGAGTTTTGGACCCCTATTGTATACTTGTACAGATTAAAATATTCATCTGTGTGTGAGAGTCGAACCGGAGTTGTGCTACTCCCTCATCGGTGGTGTTGGTTGTGCTGGCTGGACTGGCTCCTCAGGGTCTCTGTCTGGAATGTCTCCCTCTCTGGCGGCTCTGGGCTGATCTCTGTCTCCTCTCAATCGCTCCATCTCACGGCGCATCTCCACCATGAAAGCCTCCTGGTCTCTGATCTGACGCGGCAAGGTTCCAGAGAGGCTAACAGGGTGGTGTTGATGGCACCTTGATCCAACATATATGTCTCTGTAACGCGGGGTCCATCAGTGCGCTCCTTGTTGCTGGTCATGGTCTCTACAAAGGCAAAAGATCCAACTCATGTACCGAAAAATCATCTGGTATCTGTTGCGGTCTCTGCTCGGTACCTCAGGACTAGTAGAAGGGTGGTCAAGGGGGAACGGACAGAATCAAACTCAGGTTCAGAGAGCGGGTCTCGGTTCTCATGAACCAACCTAGATGAGTGGGCTGGAGTGCTGTAAAGTGATGCAGCCAAGGGCTGCCTAAGAGACCTCCTGCCCATCATCTCGATCTGGCGAGTGAATGCGGATGAGATCTGAAAACACACAAGATGAGAAAGCAAACCCTTGTTTCACCTGCTCAACGCGGAGCTGAAGACCATAAAGGCTTGGTCAATTATCTTGTCAATTTTTATTAGGTGATCAGACAGTCTTTCAGAGCAATTAAGCGAGCTGATAGGAATCCACTACTCTCAACAGTATGTCCCGTATAAAAGGCAGGTAGTCTGTCAAGAAATCGGATGTGGCTCTAGCCTAGTGTGCGGGTCACTCTCTTGCTCATCCAAACCAGACAATGAGGGGATTACTCTCCCAAGACAAATTTTTAGGTGAAGTGTCTTTTAAGGTCAAGTGTGTTTAGCAGTCCTAATTTTATAGTTATTATTTTTTAGATATTTTTCAATCAAACCATGTCTAACGAATTTTTCGGTTCTCCTGGTTATTTTAAGTCCAAAAATAGGGAGAAAGCGAAAAAGTCGATGCACGATCAAACACGATGATGCATGCAGAGTAAGAAATGCGTACTTGACTCCATCTCTCTACATGCAGAGTGATCCACACATAAATTAAAGACTGAAAGTAAACTACCTATATGATGCATGAGGAAAACGGCCTTAGACGAAGACGTTTCTACACGATAAGCACGGTAGTCAGGTAGCCAAGCTAACTCCTGAGTCTGATCTTGGGAACCACTCGGTATCCACCACAACCAATCCTACACGCGTTGTATGTGGTTCCTCACGGCACGTGGACTCGAGCCTAATTAATCTGACTTTTTCTTTGTGATTTAATTAATTAAGTCCAATTATCGAACTATAGACACATGCAGATAATTATAGTTTGGCCTTAATTAATTATGTCACAATCAGAGAAAATCTTAAGGCTAATGCTAAATCCTCGAAAATTAGATAAGCAGTAAGTAAAAGCGGTGAAACATATCCAGCAAAAATCTGCGGTGAGGTCACCTGAGCACATCGGTGCTCGGTGAAATAGACCCTGAGATACCACCAAGTCTGAGAGTGTCTTTGTCCTGTATTATTACAACACTAATATGGGGGAAATAAAACTAAACTATAGCTAACTACGCTCCCCGCACTCCTGCTCCGGTCCTCCTACATCCTCCTGCGACTTGATGTAGAAACAAGCTGCCCCCGAATCCTGCGGATGCTTCGGCTCTCCGAGGAAAGCCGCCCTCGATCGTCGGACCCTCTCAAGAAAATCAGAAACAAGAATGTGTCAAACCATAATTATTATAAAATATGATAAAATGGAATGGAAATAAATGATAGAAATTACAAGCAAGAACAAAAACCGGAAAAAAAGGAACAGGAAAACCGACTACTAAGTTGTGCTCCCCGGCAACGACGCCATTCTGATGAACTGAACAACCGAGCGACTAAGATAAGAAGGTATCAATGGTCGTTGCAACCTCAACCTCTCGGATCGGACTCAATCAAGAAAACAAAGACCACCAAGTATAAAATCAACAAATCAGGTCAAATAGCGGTCTAGCTATTTATTTTACCTGGTATAGCTACCAGGGTCGAACTCAAGGAGCATGGTATGATAAACCTAGGAAGTAGACGGAAATCAAAAATAAGGATTTTTAGTGGATTTTTAGGTTTTTATTTTTTTGGATTTTTCAATATTAGGAAGAAGGCTAAAAACACTAATAAACCTAAATCAAACAATTATTAAATACCTCAAAACACTCAGAAAATTCAAATAAAATATTTTTAGATTTTAGAATATTCAGATGTTTTTGATATTTTTCTTGGATTTTTATGATTTTTAGTTGAATTTACAAAAATAAAACAATGGCAAAAATGCAAGCTACTGTGCAGCCAGGATCTAAAGGCTATTTAAAAATATCTAAATAGCCTATAAAATTCAAGCAATAATTTTATTATAAAGTAGACATAAAACACTAACTACAGAAACTGGAAATGCATACTTTTTAATTTTTTGTGATTTTTTAATGATTTTTCTAAGTTTTTCAATGTTTTTCAATTTTTAGGTTTTTCATAAATCCAAATGTAATAAAATTGGATAGAAGCAAAAACACGATAAAACAAACAATCAGTATTTTTTTTGGATTTTTCGAGGATTTTAATATTTTTAGTTGATTTTTGAAACTGGATAGAAGAAAATTTTTAGGTTTTTGAATTTTTTAAAAATATCAAATGAAAACAAATGGCCCCAAAAATTCATGGAAATTTTTACAGCATGTCAGGAGTCATGTACCCAAATTTCACGAAATTTGAGTGAGATTTGCTATTTATTTCAACCAATCAAAGACGCATAGCACACAGGGGCATAAATGCAAAGAAAGTAAGTTTCAGGACTAAAGAATAACACATGTCAAAAACCCAAGGGGCCTTACTGCAATTTTCACACGATATTCAGCACATGTCCAATATCAGTACTCACAGGGGCATGGATGCAAATATAGAAACTAGTTTATCAAAACGTAACATCCATTAAGTCCAGGGCTAACCATGCAAATATCACAAAACACACGTGACGATGCACGTATTACCATACTAGAATGACCAAAACACAAACAATGAAAATCGTAGGGGCAAAAGTGCAAAATAGTCCATTGTGCTACTTTAATTTACAGACTAAATAAAATCATAAAATAAATGCAGGGGTACGGGAGCAAGTTGGCCATGCAGGGCGTGCGAGGTCACGTGGGTGACAGGTGGCGCTCTCGGAATGGTTGATGATGTGCGGCTCTAGCTGCGACACCTGGTGCATCCAACGGTCTGACAAAGGGGGCGAACGTGGGGCGTACGGGGTCGTTAGATGTCAGATCTAACGGCCTGTCAGGCACGGGGTGCGGACGGCTCAGATCAGAACTGGTGGAGAGGGACGATCCGACGGTGGAGGAGGCTGGAGGAAGAACTCCTCCCTGGCGAAGTTCGCCTGAGAACTGGTGGAACTCCGAGCGTCTGATGAATGACCAGGAGGCGGGGCTCGACTCACGACACTTCTCTACGTCGGGTAGCGGTGACGGATGGAGCATCCACCGGTCAGATCTCCATGAAGGTGGTTGGGACCTGGAATGGCTCCGGTGAGGTGAAGCGAAAGTGATTTGGAGCATCTTCACGCGCGACTCGACTTGCGCGGTAAAGCTCCTGCTCGGAGGCGAGCTCCAATGATGGTTATTGGACCTAAAATGAAGTGAAGCGACGGTGGGAGGCGAAGGAGGGTTCCGGCGATGCATGAGATGGAACCCAGACCTAATCCTGGCTCGTACAGTGATGGCCAGGCCAAGCGACTGAGGTAAAGGTGCTAAATGGTAGTCGCGACCTCAATCACTCGGACTCGATCTGTCAAGAAAAATAGACCACCAAACAAAATCAACTCGAAAGCACGATAGCGGTCTTGCTATTAATTTAACCTGGTATAGCGACCAGGGTCGAACTCCAGGAGCACGTAATGGCCTTGCGGCCTACGAAGTAGCTAAAAATCGAAGGAAAGAGAAGAAAGGGGGTATTTTTGGTGGTTTTTAGGGTTT
Organism: Ottelia alismoides; assembly: GCA_037367405.1. Lineage (NCBI taxonomy): Eukaryota > Viridiplantae > Streptophyta > Magnoliopsida > Alismatales > Hydrocharitaceae > Ottelia > Ottelia alismoides. The sequence continues at coordinate 183,068 of JAZKJV010000689.1, forward strand.
TTATATTTTTTGGATTTTTAATTAAATAAGAAACTAAGGAAAACAAGGAAAGCGAGAAATTCAACTATTTAATTAATGTAACAAAATTCAAGCAAAAATTCCAGAAAAAATATTTTTGTGTGTTTTATAATTTTTACTGTTTTTAATGAATTTTTTAGCTTTTTCTGATGTTTATTTAATTTTCTAAAAATCAAACAGTGAATGAAAAAGAGGGTACTGTCCAGCCGAGCTTGAGGGACTTAGATAAAATATCTAAAAGTCCCCAATAAGCCTGGAGGTATTTTTCCTGTATAGAGAAGAAAACAAGGAAAAATAGAGCACCTAAATTATTGTTTTTGGATTTTTAAATTAATTATTAGAATTTTTATGAGTTTTTTAATGTTTTTCAATTTTTAGGTGTTTTAGATAATGAAAAATAGCCAAAATTAGCTAGAAAATCAAGCAAGCCAAAACGAACAGTAGGTACTTTTTTGTAATTTTTAGATGAGTTTTAATAATTTTTTTGTGATTTTTAAAGTTAAACAGTAGAGCAAATACGTGTTTTTGAATTTTTAAAAATATCAAACAGTGTCTAAAATGTCTCCAAAATTTATAGAAAATTTTACATCATGGCAGAAGCCATGTGTCCAATTTTCATCAAATTTGGAGTTGATTTGCAATTTTATTAAAATCACACACAAGGGCACAGTACACAGGGACCTAAACGCAATTACCAAGAGTCCGGGGGGGTCTGGTGCAAAATACCCAGCTAAACACGCGCGTCGCGCGTGCCTGGGGCACTCAGGGACCCAAATGTAATAAAAACTAAGTCCGAGGACCTTTTGGTAACAGGTACCAAAAGTCCAGGGACTAGTCTGCAAATAACCCACGAATAAACGCACATGCAATAATAAATCACGCACAGGGGTTTAAATGCAAATACTCAAAAGTTTTTATTTAATCCATAACATTCAGAACTGCAGGGTATAAGATGCAAATACACCAGAAAACCACGTGACGAAGCACGTGCCACACCATACACAAGGGCATAAATGCAAAGGAAATAAGGTACAGGGTCCTCTATGCAATTTTACCAAAAACTAAACAACTACACTAAATAATTACAGGACTAAATGCGAAATAAAATAAAAGAGAGGGCCTAAGGGTAAATTACCCTTTATTAATGCGGGCCGCTGGATGGATGCCACGTGGAGAATCGGATGGTCTGGATTGGGTGGCACTCCAACGCTGAGGTCCTCGCAGTGATCGGACGACTGAGTCTACGCCACGTGGGGGATCGAACGGTGGAGGCTCTCGGTGGCTAAACCTCGCTGGACCGACGGCTGGGATCAGTCCTCTACTGATCTGACGGTTGCTGCTGCTCCTGAAATGGATGGCCCAGATGAAAACTGGAGCTGGAGGCTGATCGGACGGTCGATGGAGATCCTCGAAGAACAGGTGGCCGGCGAACTTCGTCGGCCTAGTACGCTCGCTCCGAGACTCCTCTGTTGCTTTTGAAGATCGGAGAAGCTCCGGCGTGACGCTCCGCAGCTGCTGGTGGCCTCCGATGACCCAGCCGAGCTCTGGGGAGCTCCAGCGAGGTCGGCGGAGGTAGAGCTCCTGGACCGAATGGTCCAAGCCCTCAGATGGGCTTGGTTGCACCTGCAAGATAGACCAGAAGACTCGCGGGTTGAGGGCAAACTGCCTCGACCCGGTTAGGCGGGGTGAAGATGGTCGGAGGGTCGATATGGGCGAGCTCCGGCGAAGCTGGAGACGGAGGAGCTCGAGCCCCAGCTCCTGGCGAGCTGGGTTGAATGGAGGTATAGAGAAGGTGCGCAGGAGGAAGGCGGAGGCTATGGCGAAGCCTGATGGTCGAACGGAGGTCGGACATGATCGGAATCGGCGGGGAACGGCGGCGGAGCGAAAAGGGGGAAATCTAAAATTAGCGAAAAAGAAAGAACTAAAGGGCTACCTGGGTGGACGATGAGACTGTGGACGAGCTGGCGATGCTCTGGGTCGTGGCCTCGAGGAGCGTCTCCCTCCGAGGCTCGAGCTCCGGCTCTGGGCGGAGCACGGCGGTGATACTCGCCGGATCGATGGGCCACTGCCCCTCTCCTCACTGCGACCCTTGCTGGAGCAAGATGTCACTCTTGCCAACACAGTGGAGGTCACGGGTAGATGAGCAAATGAGCCAAAGAAGGAGAAATCGTGCGGCGGAGCTGGGTATTTAAGTGGCTAGGGGTCCGGCTAAATGGGAGTCAGGTGCGAACGTCGAGGCACGGACCCCTAAGATCCACCCCGGGCGGTGATCTCGGATCTACAAAGAAGAATTAGGACCCGGGGTTTAGGGAGATGGCGAGCGGATCGAGCGCGGAAAAAGAGGGGAAGTCGGGTCGGGCGCGAGGTCCGCTGGAGAAGAAGGTCCGCGGAGGGAGTTGACCGGAGGTCAACATCTCCGTGGACCAATGAGAAGCTGCCACGTGGAAAAGATTTGAAAAATCAATTATAAATAGTAAATGGCAGAATTATTAAAAAGTCAAAACATGAAATATTTTTTGTTTTAATATTTTCTATTTTTTGTGATTTTTAATTAATTTTTCAAAATAAAAATAGGGTATTTACATTATATGGCTATACATAGGTATATGTACAATATGTATTTTTAATTAATTAACTTTTTTTATTTTTAATTTGTTATTTTTGTGCATTTTTATTCCCATTTTGTATTTTATTTATTTATATCATAAAATAAGGAATAAAAAGATGTTTTTATTTTATTTTTATTATTTATATACATAGGTGAAATAAATAGGTATGTACATATATATACATGGTATATTTACAAAGTATTTTTTATTTTTAATTTTGTTCTTTTTATTTTGTTTTGTTTTATTTTATTTATTTACACTATATAATATAGAATATTTACAAAATTTTTAGAGATTAATTTTATTTATTTCTAAAGCCAAATCAATATAAGATGGATGGTCTATATACATGGTGGCTATGTTTTTTTAATTTTTATATTTTTATCTTGTTTTTATATTTATAAATATATACAAATATTTACAAGCCAATTTGAGTCTATTTTTGTGAGGAAAATACTATTATTTTATTTACATATATATCTACACATGAGCCCCTATCTCCCTCTACTTTGATTTTTATGCGGTCAGGCCCATGCTGAGCCCTCCCTTGGGTTAGGTTGCTCAATATTTATTCTAAATATTTCCCTCTTTTTCTTTTTACTCTTTATTCTTTTATTTTTGCACAAAAACATGGTAATTATTAAACTTTATACAATGCATGCTTTTGATAATTATTTGTATTTACATGAATATACATGCATTTGCAAAGGTTTTTGTAGCAAAAATATAAGAATAAAGAGTGATGAATGGGTATTCATCATACAGCCAAGGGTTGGGTGATCAGACTGCGGAAGGGGGGTGACGGTGAATAGGGGAAGCGATCTAAATGGATAGATGGGTCTGATGGAGCTCCGACCACCTGGTCGAAGCCGGTGGAGATGCAAATGAAGGTTTCGAGATAATCGGAGCTAGGATTGAAGAGAGGTATACCTGATGGTCTGAGATCGATCCTTAGCTCCAGGAGGTGAAGGGGGTATGGGTCTTTGCCTCAACCACATGGTGTAAGGCGGGGAGGCTCGAACGCGGTGGAGGTCCGACCACGTGCGTCGAGCATCGGCTGCAGCACCTCAATCCGGTCATCAAAGGATGCTTCCGAAAGCTGTCACCAAGGGAAAACTCTCTAGGGTAGAAAGAGGGAATGCAGAGTGAGCTCCGGGGCTGGGAAATGGAGTGAAGGTTTTATAGCATGCTCCAGGTGGCGATGAAGATCGGGCACGGGTGCGTGAACCAAGGAAGATATGCTCTTCCCTAGGGATCCGCAAGGGTCGTGGATCCAAGGGGAAGAGGCGGGTGAAGAAATCGGGGCAGGAGGGACCAACATCTGGTTGAGAAAATTCGGAGATAATGGAGTGAGACTCGGATCTGGGCGAAGGTGGTCCTGGAGGGGGCAGTTGACCGAGGTCAACAGTCCCCTGTGGACCAATTAGAAAAATCCGAGGACAAATTTATGGACCAATTAGAAAAATCCGAGGACAAATTTATTTGTAAAATAAGTTAAAGTTCGAAAGTGATTTTATTTAAAAATATGTTCAACATGAAAAATGTTCCTTATTTTCTAAATTATTTTTTAGTAATTGTTATTCATTTTTTTGAAAAATAAATTAAGGTATATACATTATATTATATTATGTACATATATAAAATATTTATTTATTTTTATTTAAATTTTTATTTTGTTTATTTTTGTACAAATACCTCATTTTATATTTTATTATTTTCAACATATAATTTGAAGTATAAAATAATTTTTATTTTATTTTTATGAGTTATTGACAAGTATTAAATAAATAGGTATATGTTACATGTGTACATGTAGTTTATACAAGGTGAGAGAGAAATTATTTCCTTTTTATTTTTATTTTTCTTATTTTTGTTTTATTTTTAGGAATATATACAAGGTGGTATAAACATATTTTTATTTTGAGTTTTTATTAATATAATGTATATATATACACACATATAAGGGATATGTACAAGGATGAGTGGTCCTATCTCTCTACTTATTTTATTTGGCGATCAAGCCCATTTTAGGCCCTCTCTTGGGTTCCGATCACTCAATATTTATTCTAAAGATTTCCCTCTTTTTCTTTTATTATTTATTCTTTTATTTTTGCACAAATGCATGCTAATTATTGGTATTTAATAAATGCATGCTTATTGATAACTTATTGTATTTACAATTATATACAAGGTGTTTTGCCAAAATATCTGTCTAAAATAAAAGAATAAAGAGTGATGAATGGGAATTCATCAGTTTGCCATAAACTAGACGAAAGGGAGATGTACCCAAAGGAGTCTTGAAGGAAGTCCGATATGCCCACAAGACCGAGTTCAAAAGCTGTGACTGATCCTTTCGATTTGGGCGGACTACCTTTTGCAGTATCGTCTTGATCTTCCTGTTCGATACTTCAGCAAGACCATTGGTATGAGGATGGTGTAGAGTGGCAACTCGATGGTCTATGCTGAACTCGTGAGCAAGGGACTTTACCTTATCGTTGATAAAGTGAGACCCTCCGTCAGATATCAAAACTTTAGGCACCCTGAATCGTGAAATGATATTATTACTCAAAAATCTGCAAACAGTTCCAGCATATGCGGTTCCGGTGGAAATGGCCTCGACCCAACAACTCACATAATCAACAGCCATCAGAATGTACTCAAATCACTGACTCTTAGGGAATGCACCCATGAAATCAATTCCCCATGCATCAAAGACCTCACAGAAGTGAATGGGCTACATCGGCATCATGTCACGTTGTCCACAAGTGTCCATCCTCTGACAGTCAGTACATCTCTTCATGAATTCATCAGAATCCTTGAAGAGGGTAGGCCACCATAGGCCGAATTGAAGCACTTTCTGTGTTGAGTGATGTTCTCCTGCCTCAAGCTTGTGGTAATAAGTAAGGACGTTGTGTTGCTCCTCCTAAGGAATGCACCGACGCCAGATGCTATCCCCTCCTTCATGGTAAAGGATGGGATCCTCCCAATGATAGGACTTGGCCTTCGCAAAGAAGGTCTCAAGCCGTTGTGTGGAACTTTCTTGGCAAGAAGATAGTTCACAATGTCGGCGTACCATGGAAGAGAGACGATAGTTCACATGTATGTATGTATATGCACTCACAACATGCCCACACACCCACACCCACCCGCACACATGTGTGTGTATGTGTGTGTGTGTGGGTAAAATGGGGTTGCCCCCATGGGGGGAGCTAACTAGGCTCCCCCGTCCCATTTCGCCTGATTTTTTTATTTTTTTTTTGAAAATTTCTTTCGTGGATTTTCATCATTATATCCCTATATCATGTCATTAAAATTTTGCGTGAAACAGAGGCTCCTACGACCTCCATCCAGATGAGGTCGTTTTTAGCAATTCTGTTGTTGTTAATCTCTGTTGGATGGATTATCTTTATGTGGGAACAATATATAAATATATATAGGGGACCTTTCAAATGAGGTGGAGCTTTTTTGAAATTGTAAAGGCCACTGTCAACTTAGTAAAAATCTGTAACAGTTTTGTAAAAGTATAAACTGCACATTGTAAAAAACTGAATTTTGTAAAATATAGCATCAAAATTTAAATTAACATTTTCATCTATTATAATAATATTTTCATAATTTTTTTTCACTATACATATTGTGTTAATATTTGTTGTTATATGTATGAAATAAGAAATTGTAAAATATATTGGGAAGAAGCTTAAATTGAGGGTGGCTCACCACATATATGGTTAGACCCTGCCTCATTTGAAGTTTATCCTATATATATAGGGGTTGATGGGGCTGCCCCCTAGGGGTAGCCAACATGGCTGCCCCCACTCCATTTTTCGCAATTTTTTTTTATTTTTTTGAAAAAAATCACCATGTATATTCATCCCTATATCCCTTCTATATGTCATTCGAATTTCGTCAGAAACAGAGACTCCTACAGCCTCCATCCAGACAGTGTCGATTTAAAAAATCCTGCGACCGTTAAAAAAATGACGTCTAGATAGAGGCTGTAGAAGTCTCTGTTTCTGATGAAATTCGAATGACATATAGGAGGGATATAGGGATGAATATACATGGTGATATTTTTTCAAAAAATAAAAAAATTTTGTGAAAAATGAGGTGGGGCAGCCATGTTGGCTACCCCTAGGGGGTAGCCCCATCAACCCTATATATATATATAGGGAAAACTTGAATTAAGGTGGCACCTCACCACAATCATGGTATGACATTGCATAAAATCCGTGAGATCTTGATCAACGGTTATAAACAAAACCACCAAATTAAACCCAAAACCACCATCCAAATAATATCCAAGTCGCTACATTTAGAAACAAAATTGAATATTCTATTAAGTTGCGTCATTATCTCGTTGCTCATTAATTACTCGAATTCATTTTCTAAATATAACATCCATCATAATCAAGCCTCTCAATTACTCGAAATTCCCAAAACAAAATTCGATGGGGGCATAACACAGAGGCGACGGATGTGCATAGAGATGATGTGGTGTGTGACGATGACGATGCACGACGACGACGACGATGATGCATGGTGCAACATGAGGTGGTTGTGCACAGAGGATGATGTATGTTCTTAGTATGTTTTCTTATTCTTTTTATTCATCTATTAATCAAGTTTCAGGTTATTTTAGATTGCTTTTGTTTTTTATTTGGATTTTGATTTTTCTTTCAGTTTTGATTTCATCTCAATCCAATCTTCAAAGTTTCTGCTATATTTTATTTTTTAATCAGTGTTCCCGATTCACTACTGGTTATGATTGGATGTTTTTTCGAACAGTTATTACGATTTTGTAATTTATAACACTGGATTGTAAAATATATCAATCTTTTGTAAATTGATAACAGTTATTTCAAAATACGAGGCTTTATTCAATCATATTTTCTGTAATATTCAACACACTTTTTGTTCTTTTGAGTTCAATCATACTTTCTGAAATATTCAATTGTTTGTAAATTTGATTTTCCATGTACTTTTGAGTTAATCACACTTTCCATTTTTTCTTTTATGTTTTGTTTATAGATTGAATTCAGTAGATAGAGAATGAAAATATCACCCAAAAGAAAGAAATTGTTGATTCAGCATGTAAATATTCGTTACATATTAAACATGTCCCAGATTGTTGATGAATACCCATTCATCACTCTTTATTCTTATATTTTAGCTACAAAAACCTTTGCAAATGCATATATATTCATGTAAATACAAATAATTATCAAAGCATGCACTGTATAAAGTTTAATAATTAGCATGTTTTTGTGCAAAAATAAAAGAATAAAGAGTAAAAAGAAAAAGAGGGAAATATTTAGAATAAATATTGAGCAACCTAATCCCAAGGAAGGGCTCAGCATGGGTCTGACCGCATAAAAGCCAAAGTAGAGGGAGATAGGGACTCATGTGTGTAGATATTTATGTAAATAAAATAGAAATATTTTCCTCCCAAAAATAGATTAAAAGAGGTTTGTAAATATTAGTATATATTTAAATATAAAAAAACAAGATAAAAATAGAAAAATTAAAAGAAAACAAAAACATCACTCATGTACATAGTCACCTTGTATATAGTCCACTCATCCCTATTTATTTAGCTTTATAAATAAATAAAAAAATTTCCAAAAATTTTGTAAATATTTTATATGATATGATGTAAATAAATAAAATAAAAACAATTAAAACAAAAACAAAATAAAAATAACAAAAATTAAAAATCCAAAAATACTTTGTAAATATACCATGTATATATATGTACATATCTATTTATTTCACCTATGTATATAAATAATAAAAATAAAATAAAAATATCTTCTTATTCCTAATTTTATGATATAAATAAATAAAATATAAAATGGGAATAAAATTATATAAAAATAACAAATTAAAAATCAAAATTAAAAATCTATATATTGTATATATACCTATATATAACCCTACTATGTAAAACAAAAATATTTCATGTTTTGAGTTTTAACTAAATAAGCCATTTGCTATTTTTAATCTAATTTCCAAATAATTTCCAGGTGGCAGCTACCCATTGGTCCAGGGGATCGTTGACCGCCCGGTCAACTGGCCCCCCCCCCCGGACCACTTCCCACGGGTTTTGACACCCGACCCGATTTCTCGATTTTTCCGTGTCCAAACCCGATCATCCTACACCCAAACCCCTGGTCTATTTTGATTACGTCAGATCCGGCACCCTCGCCGGCACATCCGTCTCGAGATCCGCGCACTCCATTGCCCTACCCGCGCTCATCTTCCCGGACCCTCCAATGTATATAGCTCGAGCTCCGCCACCATCATTCCTATCTTTGGCTCATTTGCTCCACCCCCAGTGACCTCCAGTACGTGAGTGAGAGTGACAGCTTGCTCCAGGTGCTGTCGCAGCGAGGAGAGGGGCAGTGGCCCACTGATTCGGCGAGATACATCGCCGTGCTCCGCCCAGAGCCGGAGCTCGAGCCTCGGAGACCGACGCTCCTTGAGGCAAGGACCAGGAGCTGCGCAAGCTCGTCCACAGTCGTTTCGTCCACCCAGGTAGACCCATCTCCCGTTCTTTTTCTTTAATTTTCGATTAGCCCCAATTCGCGTCGCCGTCGCCTTCCTTCGATTCCGACCACCTCATCGTTCCGTTCGATCATCGGAATCCACCTTCGCCTCTGCCTTCCTCCTGCGCACGTTCTGCACCCATCCACTCAACCCAGCTCGTACAGGAGCTGGGGTTCGAGCTCCTTCGTCCACACCCTCGCCGGAGCTCGCCCACATCGAGCCCCCCGACCACCTTCACCTCGCCTAACCGGGTCGAGGCAGTTTGCCCTCGACCCGCGAGTCTTCTGGACCCATTTTGCAGGTACATCGAGGGCCATCTGAGGTCCTTTGACTCAGGTCCAGTAGCTCCACCTCCGCCGACCTCGCCGGAGCTCTCCAGAGCTCGGTTGGGTCATCGGAGGGCACCATCAGCTGCGGAGCTTCATCGCGGAGCTTTTCCGATCTTCAGGAGCAGCAGCGGAGGATCTCAGCGCGTGTGTCGGGCCGGCGAAGCTCGCCGGCCAACTGTTCTTCCAGCATCTTCCCCGACCGTCCGATCAGCCTCAGAGCTCCAGATCAAATCATGACCATTCATTCGCGGAGCTGCAGATAGCGTCAGATCAGTGGAGGACTGATCCCAGCCGTCCGATGGCCGAGGTTTAGCCGCGACGCATCCCCACCGTCAGATCCACACGTGGCGAGGCCCAGACCGTCGGATTCGCCTGAGGAGCCTAGCTTTGGAGAGCCATCTGATCCGGACCGTCCATCTACCACGTGGCATCCATCCAGCGGCTCCATTAATAAAGGGTAATTTACCCTTAGGCCCTGTCTTTTCTTTTATTTAGCATTTAGTCTTGTAAATACACAGTGTAGTTATTTAGTTTTGGTACAATTGCATTAAGGACCCTGCACTTTACTTTCTTTGCTTATATGCCCTTGTGTATGGTGTAGCACGTGCTTCGACACGTGGTTTTTTGGGCTATTTGCATTTTATGCCTTGTAGTTCTGATATGTTATGAATTGAATGGAAACTTTTGGATTATTGCATTTATACCCCTGTGCGTAATTTTATAGTGCATGTGCGTTTATTGTTGGGTATTTTGCAGACAAGCCCTTGGGCTTTTGGTACCTGTTACCAAATAGCCCTCGGAACTTGTTTTCCTCACATTTGGGTCCCTGAGTGCCTCAGGCACGCGCCACGAGCGTGATCTCCTGGGTATTTTGCACCAGACCCCCTAGGACTCTTGGAATTTGCACTTAGGTCCCTATGCACAGTACCTCCTCTTTATTTTTGAATAAAATAGCAAACCTACTCCAAATCCAATGAAAATTGGACACACGGCTCCTGCCATTGTGTAAAATTTTCTGGGATTTTTGGAGACATTTTTGTTTTGTTTTGATATTTTTAAAAATTTAAAACATGTATTTTCCTTATTGTCTCATTTGAAAAATCACAAAAAAATAGTACAACTTTTCTAAAAATTACAAAAAAATTAGCTATTGTTTGTTTTGGCTTGCTTGATTTTCTAGCCAATTTTGGCTATTTTTCATCATATAAAACTCATAAAAATTGAAAAACACCTGAAAACTCCTAAAAATTCTAATAATTAATCTAAAAATCCAAAAATAATAATTAAGGTGCCCAAATTTTCCTTATTTCTTTCTCTATACAGGAAAATTACCTCCAGGATTATAGGGGATTTTTAGATATTTTATTTAGGTCCCTTAAGCTCGACTGGACAATCCCTTTATTTTCTTGTACTGTTTGATTTTTAGAAAATAGAATAAAAGTCAGAAAAATCCCAAAAATTCACTAAAAACAGTAAAAAACATAAAACACACAAAAATATTTTTATCAAAATTTTTGATTGATTTTGTTGATTAAATAAATTGTTGAATTGCCTTGCTTATTAGTTTTCTTTAGTTTCTTAATTAATTAAAAATCCAAAAAAATATAAAAAACCTAAAAACCACCAAAAATACTCTTTTCTTCTCTTTTATTCTTTTTGACTACTTCGTAGGCTGCGAGGCCATTACGTGCTCCTTGAGTTCGACCCTGGTCGCTATACCAGGTTAATAAAATAGCAAGACCGCTATATTGATTTTGACTTGATTTTATCTATTATTGGTGGTCTCTTTATCTGGATTGAACACATCTGGTGACTTGGGTCGCAACGACCATTTTAGATACCTTTACCTGGGTCGCCTGGGTTTTGTGGTTATCAATTGCTAGTATCAATAAATATTTTTTTATTATAGAAGATTGTGCATCTTGTTATATTTTTGCCCAGAAGGGGAATGTATTTTGCAAAAATGAAATTAGATGAAATCTCATCTATTGTGCATTAAATACTAAAGGGATGAAGTTTACAGATTCAATTGGATGGGCTAAATATCAAATATGATGGTATATTTTACCTTTTGATCTACTAATTTACATAATTGATTGTATAATTGATATTTTGATTCATTGATTTACAATTCTACATGTATTTTTTACATGTTATCCTTTTTTAGAAATAAATGATAAGCTACTGATTGATTTTTTATTTTGCAGATTAACACATAATTGTTAAATGGGAGCGTGGATTTTACAAAATCTACACAAACTTTACAATGGATGACAAATTTCAATGGACCCATGATATTGGGAAACACGTTGGATGGACATATAAAATAATTTATACATTAATAATAAGAATTCTATTTTACAAAAATCACATGTATTTTACAGAAGAGATCACAAAATTTACTAAATAATATCATATTTTACAAACGTTACTCCCACATAATGTTCTAAAAAAAGACTGCAAAATTTTCAAAATAAATCAAATGTGGTTTGCAAAAGAGACTGCAAAATTTACAAAAAAATGTAGCAATTTAAAAATATTGCTTCCACAAAATGTTGGATGAAATGAGATTCAGTATGTACTATGACATGTATTTTCTAATTTGTGGATTAAAAATATACCTCTAATTTTGTAAGTAAAAAATATAGTTCTAATTTACAAGAAAATATTGCAATTTACAAATATTGCTTTCAAAGAATATTGGATGAAATGAGATTCAGCATGTACTATGACGTCCAGTTTCTAATTTACGGATTAAATATATACCTCATATGTAAATCCTTCTAAAAATAATATGCATATGACGTGTATAATATTTAATGCGTTCGCAATTTACAACATCCGATATATTTGGAAATACAGTTGTAACAAATATCCCGTCATTATAGGAATGTTTTCCACGTGTACATCAATTAATTAGGCCATTATCAAAAGCTCCCTATATTTTAGGAAACACAACTATACGTAATACACCAATTTTGTCGAATTTGAACTTTTTTCCCGTACATCAGTGACTATGATTTTTGTAATTTACAACACGTGATTGTAAAATATATCCATCTTTTGTAAATTATAACAATTATTTCAAAATGCAAGCTTTTATTCCATCATATTTTCTGGAAACTACAATGTGCACTTCTCGGATTTTACTAAATATAGAATGTTCGATGACGTGTATTTGACTAATTTGGCACTAATTTAATCCGCCCAAATTTAGGAATGTTAGTTGGCACGAAAACCACCTAGTGGTTTCAATCTCATTCGTACACTCACCATCCAGCGGCTTAAGATGACACCTTTCCATAATCAAGGAAAGGTGCCACCTCAATTCAAGTGCATCCTATATATATACACGACGAGAAGGTTAATTTTTGCATGTATATGAGTAATTTCCTTGCTCTTGTTCAAAGTTCAAGGAAGTCGTGTAGAATATCTAGGATGCGTCGTCCAGGTCTTCGCAAAAAAAAAGGTTTTTGCGTGGATGACGCGGGGACGCTGATATAATCATCAAAAGGTCACTTGTGTTGACGTCATGATCAGCAATAAGTAACAGGAAAGGGGAAACCGTGACTGATGGATGACCTGCAAAGTAACAGGAAGGAAACATGCTTATCGTCCCAACGAAGATTATATTAAATACCAAGTAAACGTAAGATAAAATCGTCTGCTTTCCTACGTAGTTGCATCCAATCAGACGATAAACCATATGTCCGACGTATTAACAAATACGTGCATCCTTAATTACCCTCCCGGTCAAAAAAACAACAATGCCCCGCAGACAATAATCCATTGACCATTCTAATTCTTTCAAAAGTCAACCATGACTTTCCGAGAATTTTCGCGCAAAGAGAAACAAATCGAATGATATCGTCACCAATAGTGATGTCATGGATCAAAATCCCCGCCTGTCCTCCCATTGTTATATATATAGCGGGCATCCAACGCCACACACATCTTAGCTTAATTGACCCACCCCTTATCTGTAAGTGCACATCTCCTCTTCCTATCGATCCCGTTTAGCTGAAGGCTCCACATCCATGGATCATCCCATCTGGATCCATGATGCCACGGCTCTCCGCCTTGGCCCTGGCCCTAGCCGTACTGGCGTCTCCGATGCCCGTGGACTTGTCCCGGATGATCATTGCAGAGTAGTCGATCCTCGCGAGGTGCATATGATGCTGTTCTTCTGGATTATTGGAGTGGACGTTAATCAGAATCTTGATATATATATGCATCAGGTGACAGCCCTGAAGGCGAAGATGAATCACGTGACGGAGGAGAATAGAAAGCTGACACAGATGCTCGTGGCCGTACAGGAAGACTGCATGGCCATGCAAGCGCAGCTCATCGACGTGGCGGGGGCATCGTCCAGGTCCAGGGAGAAATCATCCTCGCCGTCCGGGAGAAAGAGGGAGATGATCATCAAGGACGGGGTGGAGAAGAGGAGGAGAGGGGACGACTCATGTTGGCATCATGCAGGCCATGAGGAAAGGAAGGTGAAGATCACCAAGAGCTACGTGAAGGTCGATCCAGTGGACAGCTCCTCCCTTGTGAGTGTGCCCTTTCTATATATTTTATCTATCTATCTATCTATCTATCTATAGTACCGTTGTCTGTTAGGCTCCTGCTAATTGACATGATTGAATAATAATAGTAATAATATGTTAATTTGTTGCTGCTGCTGCTGAAATTAAATGGGTTGAAATGAAGCAGGTGGTGAGAGACGGGTACCAATGGAGGAAATACGGGCAGAAGACGACGAGGGACAACCCCTCTCCCCGATCGTACTTCAAATGCTCTCTTGCTCCTTCCTGTCCCGTTAAGAAGAAGGTCCAGCGAAGTGCAGAAGATGATTCGATGCTGGTGGTGATATACGAAGGCGAGCACAACCACCCCGTTGATCTCTCGCCCAGAGAGCTCAGATCACACCACCACGGTGCCTCGAGCGAGTCGTTCACGGCAGCAAGTGATTGTCGTTGCGACTTCGATCCCCGACGGTCGACCTCATTGGCGGAGGAAGTGGCCCTCTGCTTGAGCAAGGATGCGGATTTCGGCTTAGCGCTTGCCAATACCATCTTCGAGAGGATCCTGGACTTCTCTTCCATCGATCATTGAGTAGCAAGCGATGGTTCGAGAGTTCATGGAGGATAGCTAGATGGATCATGGCATTTCCTTTTGGCTTTTTTATTTACCCGAGAAAAATAAGATGTACAGTTGATGTACGTATCTGTACGCGCGAGATCGTGAATCGTAGGGAACGAATTAAATCCACCATTTGATAACTTGGTTAGTCCTTTTGGTTATTTTAAAAATATATTCGGCTTTGCTTATTCAGTTTTTGTTCTCTCTCGGTTGGACAAAGGGGGAGGGGACATCTGCTGCTACATATCCTTATTTTCCTTGAGAACACCAACGATCGACAAACAGCCAAACATGCGGTAGTAATTGGACTACATCCATGAATAGGGTGATCGATCTTCAATATGTGGAAAGAGGAAAGGTAGTACAGAATCCGGTGGTGAAGTACTGTAGACGCATTCGACGGCAACTTATCCTTTCAAAATAAGATGGGTCTACGAGGCTCTTTGAGTGAACTACATAACATTCATGCCCTCCCCTACAGAAAACGTCTTCACTGTTGTGGGTTAAGATGCCTACACCTACCTCGATCAGATGGTGGGCTGCATCTCTACATGCCACTTAGAGGAGAAGGGACACAACCCGCTGCCAGCAGGCCGCAACATCCACAGCCGACGAGACTCCATTTTTACCGTCTCCCTCGCGCCAATTCACAACCATTGATCGGTCATGTGCCGCCCATTCTAACCCTCCAGATCTTGGATTGACTCAACCTTCTGTTCTAGAAGAAAGGAACATAAAATTAACATTGATTTCTACTCTTTAGAGGGTTATCCACACACGGTTTTGTTCGATCTATTTCTTTATTACGCCATGAATTATATGCTTGTAAAATAACAACAAAACTTTCCCAATTCTAATCAACTGGGTATGGTGTCGCTTCTTTTGAAAAATACATCTAGAAATTTCTTGATAAATTTTTATTTAAATTATTTCAGGCACAACTGGTACATTCTAAAATAACCCTATTTCAATAAAAATTCAAAAAAGAAACATTGAAACTATATAAATCAAATACATTTAAGGTTCAATGGGAAGGGGGAAGACGGGAGGGGGAGGGGGAGGTGGTGATTGGATCGGTGATTCGATGACTGATCAACCGAGGTACCTAACATTTGGTCTTGGAAGGCATGTGGTTTCCAACAAGTCGGATCCAATAATGTGTCGGCCACTCTCACAACACTCGACGCACAATCCAATTGATCAATAATCAACAATCAACCCACAACAATATATATGCAATCAAAATATGTGTAGAGTCAAAATTTATTTTATTTAACTCTACGAAATATATATAGTGGACAAACAATAGAGTATCGAACTTTGGGGAGCAAATTAATTGGTAGGTAGGTTAATTGTTTGTAATTATTGCTAATTAATAATAATTAGTCTTACTTTTTTATCTTTTTTATCTTTTATGTGGGTCTTTAATTATGCTTAATTTTTATGGATTTTTAATTGTTTTATATTTTTTTGTTTTTTGAAATTTTAGTTTTGCAAATTTTTAGCTTCTATTTTATTTTTAAAATATAATAGATATTAACATATGATATAATAGATAATGTAAGTAATATATAGAATATATAGTATATATTGTGTACTATATTTTTAAATATACATAAATATAGTCAAAATACATGAAATAAATTGTTTTATACGTTTTTTAATCTTTTTCTCTATTTTGGTATTTTTATAGAATTTTTGCTAGTTTTGTATATTTTTAAGTATTAAAGTATACAAAATAGTACACAGTTTAAATATCTGAAATAGATAGATATAAATTAATCCAAAATTATCTCAAAACTATTTTTATATATAGTATATAATATGAATAAAATTCATGAATAGAAAATTATTTTTTTAGATTTTTTAAGAATTTTTACTGATTTTTATAAGGTTTTTAGTGTTATTCAATTTTTAAGTTTTATATTTTGTATATTTTTTATTTTTGGATATGTGGTAATATATAATATAATATAATATAATTAATCTATTTTTTGGGAATTTTGGGGTTGTTTTTTTCATTTTTTATGGATTTTAGTATTTAGACCAGGAATAATAACATCTACTTATATTTTTAATGAATACGAAAATTAATTAAAATGACATGCAAAAAATATATGTCATCGAGAACAGTAACACCTAAATTAACTTTTTTATGATTTTTAGAGCAACGAAACTATTTAAAATAATAAAATACAGGAAATAAATAATATAATATATAGAATGACCAAAATTTGATTATTTAAAACTTAACAAGCATCTGATAATGAGTCCAGAAATTTAAAGGGTCCAGATGAAAGATTCCTTGCACCTCATGTAGGGCTCCTTTTACAAAATATCAACTAAATATTATGCTACACTAAGTATTTACAATATTAAACTAAAATACAAAAATATAACACAGTTTCCTTGGAAATTACCCGTTAAAGGGGGCAACCCAACAATCTGGAGCATGCCACGTAAGCGCACCTAAGTTGATCTGATGGAAGGGAGCGCATAACACTTCATTTCAATTGGAGCACCCAGATTAGATCTAGGTCTTGTTTTTTATTTGACGGTGCTTAGGTGCTCACGAAGAACAACCAAGAACAAAAGCCATGGCTTTCCTTTGATCTTTGATTTCTCCATATATGCTTCGACCACCTTCGTCTGATCCGATCAGTTCCATGTGTTTCTGGGATACAACCGCACCAGTTGGAGGCCTCGAATGGTGTCTAGGTCCCAACGATGGGGACATGGAGTCTCTGTCATTCTTAATGACCTATAGGTGCTTATCCTCCGTTGATTCTTCTCTAGGTGATGCACCAGGCCTTGGGTCCTACACAAAAAGTTTCATGAGCTCAAGCAAATAGCCTTGACCCTATTTGAAGTTGCACAACACGGGGAGATGGAGTGGGTGGCGAGATCTGTCGATGGGTGGAGGAGGAGCTTGGACTCCCTGATCTGCTTGAGATCAGAGGTGGATGGTAGTGTTGGATGATAGATCAGATGATGGAGAAGGAGATGGAGGATGGTGCAAGTCGAAACAAGGTTGATTCACGGTGATACAGTGACCGGAGCTCTAAGATCCTACGAATGAAAAGATTGGAAACTACAATAAACTAAGGATAAATACTAGAAATAAAACCTAAAATATGATGTTGGAATGAAATGAAAACTAAAAATTAATCCTAACGGCTCAACATGAGTACCTAGAGTAGATAGGGAACCTCGCCTGAGATAGGCTCCCACGTGGTTGTATTGACCAAGAACTAGGCCTTATCCACGTCATAAGGTTGGGCTTCGCTTATTGTCACCAAGGAGGCCTACAGATTGATCCATTTGGAGTTATAGTAGAGGGAGGAAGATCAAAAATCAAAGTTTGATTTGGGATTTTATACATAAAATAAGGAGAGGTGATTTGGGGGGCTCGATTGTGAGACGATGGAGGGCAGTTGGTAGAGCCTAAGCGAAGGGTGTGGATTAAGGTTGAGGGGGGTACTGGAAGGGAAGAGCTCGAAGAAGAAGGGAGGTATGGAGGAATAGTAAAAAGGGGAGAAGGAGGGCCTCCCATGAGCTCTGACAGAAGTCAGAAGAAGAGAAGGACAGTTGACCAACGGGTCAACAGTCCAAGGGTCCTGATTGGTCCACACGGATCCAATTGATCAATAATCAACAATCCAATTGATCAATAATCAACACTCAATCCAATTGATCAATAATCAACAATCAACCCAATCCAATAGATCAATAATCAACAATCAACGCATAATCCAATTGATCAATAATCAACAATCAACCCACAACAATATATACGCGATCAAAATATGTGTAGAGTCAAAATTTATTTTATTTAACTCTACGAAATATGTATAGTGGACAAACAGTAGAGTAGCGAACTCTGGGGAGCAAATTAATTGGTAGGTAGGTTAATTGTTCATAATTATTGCTAATTAATAATAATGAGTCTTACACTTTTATCTTTTTTATCTTTTATGCAAGTCTTTAATTGTGCTTAATTTTTATGTTTTTTTAATTTTTTTACATTTTTATGTTTTTTGAAATTTTAGTTTTGCAAATTTTTAGCTTCTATTTTATTTTTAAAATATAATAGATATTAACATATGATATAATAGATAATGCAAGTAATTTATAGAATATATAGTATATATTGTGGACTATATTTTTAAATATACATAAATATAGTCAAAATACATGAAATAAATTGTTTTTATATGTTTTTAAATATTATTCTCCATTTTGGTATTTTTATAGAATCTTTGCTAGTTTTATGTATTTTTAAGCATTAAACAATACATAATAGTACACAGTTTAAATATCTTAAATAGATAGATATACATAAATCCAAAATTATCCTAAAACTATTTATATATAGTATATATGAAGAAAATTCATAAATAGAAAAATATATTTTTAGATTTTTCAAGAATTTTTACTAACTTTTATAAGGTTTTTAGTGTTTTTCAATTTTTCAATTTTATATTTTGTATATTTTTATTTTTGGATATGCGGTAATATAATATATATATATATAATTAATCTATTTTTTTGGAATTTTCGAGGTTATTTTTTATTTTTATGGATTTTAATATTTAGATAAGGAATAAAAACATCTTTTTATATTTTTAATAAATAATAAAATTAATTAAAATGGCATGCGAAAAATATATGTCATCGAGAACAGTAACATGCACCTAAATTAACTTTTTTATGATTTTTAGAGCAACAAAACTATTTAAAATAATAAAATACAGGAAATAAATAATATAGTAGATAGAAGGACCAAAATGTGATTATTTAAAACTTAACAAGCATCTAATAATGAGTCTAAAAAGTTTAAGGGTCTAGATGAAAAATTCCTCGCACCTCATGTAGTACAACACATGAGGCGGAGGGACTAGAGTGGAATTGCTAGAAAATATAGGGCTCCTTTTACAAAATATCCATTAAATATTATGCTACACAAAATATTTACAATATTAAACTAAAATACAAAAATATAACACAGTTTCCTTGGAAATTACCAATTAAAGGGGGCAACCCAACAATCTGGAGCACGCCACGTAAGTGCACTTAAGTTGATCTGATGGACGGGAGCGCATAACACTTCATTTCAATTGGAGCACCCAGATTAGATCTAGGTCTTGTTCTTGATCTGACAGTGCTTAGGTGCTCACAAAGAACAACCAAGAACAAAAGCCATGGCATTCCTTCGATTTTTGATTTCTCCATGCTCCGGCCACCTTCGTCTGATCCAATCAGTTCCACGCATTTCTGGGGTACAACCGTACAAGAAGGAGCCTCGAATGGCGTTCAGGTCCCAATGATGGGGACATGGAGTCTCCATCATTCTCAATGACCTAGAGGTGCTTATCCTCCTTTGATTCTGCTCCAGCTGATGCTCCGTGCCTTGGTTCCTACACAGTAAGTTTCATGGGCTCAAGGTAAATAGCCTTGACCCTATCTGAAGTTGCACAACACGAGGAGATGGAGTTGGTGGTGAGCTTGGGTTGTAAGCTCTGTCGATGGGCGGAGGAGGAGCTCAGACTCCCTGATCTGTGTGAGATCAGAGGTGGATGGTAGTGTTGGATGATAGATGAGATGATGGGGAAAGATATGGAGGATAGTGCGAGTTGAAAGAAGGTTGATTCACGATGATGCAGTGGCCAGAGCTCTAAGCTCCTGCGAATGAAAAGATTGGAAGCTACATTAAACTAAGGATAAATGATAGAAATAAAACCTAAAATATGATGTTGGAACGAAATAAAAACTAAAAAATAATCCTAACGCCTCAACGGTAGTACCTAGAGTAGATGGGGAACCTCGCCTAAGATAGGCTCCCACGATGGCTGGATTGACCAAGAACAATGCCTTATCCATGTCGTAGGGTTGGGATTCGCTTATTGTCACCAAGGAGGCACTCCAGATTGATTCCTTTGGGCTTATAGTAGAGGGAGGAAGATCAACAAACAAAAGTTCGATTTGGGGTTTTATATGTATAAGGAGAAGCTATTTTGGGGGATCGACTGCGTGACAATGGAGGGTGGTTGGTGGAGCCTAAGTGATGGGTGTGGATTAGGGTTGAGGGAGGTACTGGAATGGAGGAGCTCAAAGAATAAGGGAGGTGGGGAGGAAGAGTAAAAAAGAGGAGAAGGAGGGCCTCCCATGAGCTCTGACAGAAGTCACAAGAAGAGAAGACAAGCGAGTCAACATTCCAAGGGTTCTGATTGGTCTACTCGGACCAATCAGGAAAAAGAATATACAAAACCTTAGTAATTCAATAATAAATAGTAAAATGATTTATTAATTAAAATTCCAAAATATTTTTTTATTTTTATGTGTATATATTTTATATGTTTATAATATTTTTAAATATATTTTTATATATTTTATTTTATTTTTATGATTTTATTCACGTCCTTAAATAAAAAGAGGTATATACATTATAGGTAAATTATACCTATATAATTATTGTACTATTTATTCTATGTATATTTTATGGCTTTATTTTATGTTTATATTTTTTATATATTTCAAATAATGTTTAAAAGTATTTAAAAAATATAAGAAAAGTAAAAAATATAAAGAATGAATTATATGAATACAATATACAAGTATATAGTATAATGAGACCCTAGAAAATCGACTTTTGCATCTTAAATCCATTTCTATTGAAACCCCCTTCAGTAGATAGATAATTTAATTTTAAGTACAAGGAGGTGAGTTCAATGAATTTTGATATTGTATGGAGAAGATATTTGTCTGTGAAGTTAGATTTGGGCTTTTTTATCTTTGTCCTAGTTGTACTGTGTATTATTTTTCTTGGTAATTATTTTATAATTTTCTATGTATTTTTATATACAAGATTCATGTAGAATATTTTATTATCTGATATGTATAAAATAAAGAATAAAACAAAAGAAAAATAGCTTACTTTAAAGAGTATGAATTAGGATTTATATATAAAGTGCATATTCTTATCTTCCCCTACTTTATTCCTTATCAATCAAGTCAATATTTACTTAGTCTTTGTGATTATCTTTGATACTTCATTTATTTTTTATTTATTATTTTATTTTAGATTTAAATACATGTATTTGTACAATATTTATAGACAAATAAAGAATGTTAATTTGTACAATTTATCTGCATTTACATGTGTTTTAATAAGGATTTAAATGTGAAATGGAAGAATAAAGGTAAATGAATGGGTATTCATCAGTTGATGGGATGGTATTTTTTCAAATTTGATAAAGAAAAAGGAAATATATGCCATATTTTTATTGATACCTTTTTTATAATCGGTTCCTTTGGTGTTACCTCGGGAGTTCTACTATAAGAGTTAACAAGTCATAAAGACTGATTATTACGAATAAAATAAGATCAAGAATTCTCAATATTTTAGGGTTCATGGTGTAAAAATACCTTCTTTAAATTAATTTGGATATAATGGTGGCATAAACTATGATTAATATACGCAGAACTGTGATTCGTATATGGGGACCGAGATTGGATAAGCATCAGATGTTTATGTGTATTATTATATGATTGTTTGTGGGAAAAAATGGGTTGAGTGTCCCATGGTTTTAAAAACCAAACTGAACTGGACGGTTAAACTGACTAAATCAAGAATCAGAAGGAAAATAGTCTAACCCCTTTATTTTTATTCAGATAATAAAAGCAAGTCAAAATCCAGTTGGATCGCTTAAACCTGATTGAGCCAATTGAACCAAACCACTGGTTCAACTATCCATTTTTTGACAAAAAATATTTTCTAATAAGTTATTAAAATGCAAAGTTTTAAAAATATTTATAATATAATCTCATTCTAACCCATAATACGATACTCCTTTATCTCTTCTCCTTCCACGTGTGTCAATGATCAATTATCATATCTCCCTTCATGCCTTATGAGCATTGCCTCTCTTCCTACATTGCATGTGGTTGTCTACTTCCAACAATAAGAAACGAAGAGATGTTGTCATAATCATACTATGGAATCAATGAATTAACAACACTTATCATGAATTAGAGTTTAAACAGTTTTAAAGTTATTGATTTTATACATCACATATATGTATTTATATGCATTTTACAAAATATGTTATTTAAGCTTTTCTCATAACACTTATACCCCTAGCTTTTTAGTAATTTCATGTATGCTCGTATATTCTTAAAAATTCACAATATCATCCTTTTTGTTGGTATAATATGGGAGTACAAGTGTGCTAATAAAAGATCACTACTATATGTTTTATACAAATATAGGAGCACACCTATAATTGCAGAAAATAGAGATATAGATGTTATTGGAAAATTTTCAAAAGATACCACTATACAAATCCATTAAAGATATGATGTAACATTTCTCATATTTATTGAATTGGTTTACGGTCTAACTCGGTTCTACCCAATTAACAATTAAATTATACGAAACAATACTATCAGTGACATAGGAAAATGGGTAGCATGTAAGGGCCACAGAACCCCTCTCAAATTGCAAATTATTTAAATAATGGTCCCCATTGCCTTCTTTCTAACTTTGATTTTGTGGTTTCCATCTAATCAAGAAGTCATGGGCCCTCCAATTTCAAATTCCTCTTTTATATTCTTCGCCCAATTTATGGGTCTTGATCAAGAAGTTTTTGTTCTTCATTTCTCATGTTTTCTCCTTCCAATTTGTGGGTCTTGATCAATGCGTATTCATTGATATATTATGTCCTTTGTGGGATTTAAATTATCCAATGACTCATGAGCTCATGTACCCGTTATTAGAACACACATGCCTCTTAAATCTTCGTCATGTTTTCCGATGGTCAAGTTCGCAGATATATCATATTTTTACTTGATTACTGAAATTTGTTTGGTCCTTTCCTCGATACCAAAGTCTTGGTATCATTACAATGTGGTCCAATGTAATTCTTTAAGATTTGATGTGATTGAAATCAATGCACCCGTGCAAATAAGATAGAAGATGGATTTCTTAATAGATATATAACTATTTACATCGAGAATGAGATATCAGAGAAAATCATTGTGGAAGATATCATTAATGTATTTCCACGAAATCAAAAATCATCAAGAGCAACTTCGATAAATTACATATGCTTCTCTTAGACATTTGCACTCATCTTTTGGATAACATCATTCAATTTGTCTATACATGTATTTTGACGTATTAAAGTTTGGCTCCACCTACACCGAATTCTTGGCTCCGCCCCTGAATACAAATATAAATGTTCGATCTTGATTGGTTTTTATGAACTGCTGACATCATCATTAATCCAATCGATCGGTCTCGTTGGTTAAGCCATAAAAATAAAAAATCAATACCAACCCGATTTGATGTCGTGAGATTTTGTACATCGAGAGGTCTTTTAAATTAGGAGAGCAAGTATGTGTTGACTTTTTTTAGCAAAGATACAAAGAGATTACTTTTCCCGAATATTAAAAAACAAAAAGGTCATTGAAGAAAGTACCGATGAGATGCAAAAAAAGGTTGCGAACGACCACGACGTGATGATCACCAATTACCAATAAATTTTGACGTAGAAAAAGACCAAAGCAAACAATTACATCTGCATGTCATGCGACCTTAGGCCCCGTTTGTTATGCAAGAATAGAGGAGGGAATGGAATCATCATTCCTCTCTCGATTCCATTCTTTTGTTTGTTAGATCAACTTTATGCAGGAATAACGATTACAAAGGAAACATGATTCCCTCATTAATGGGAATTGTCATTCCTAGGTACCCCCTAGGAATTGGGATTCCATTCCTTACCAATGCTAATGAATGTATTCTTCTTCAATATTTTTTAATTAATATACCATTGTTACAAATATACGATTATCGACATGGATATGTGTTATTCTTTTTTGAATTTTTTGGACACCAACATGGATATGGTTTTTTTATATGGATATATGGATATTGACATGGATACAAATATATGGATGCAAAAGTTGGATAAGTTACAAATATATGCATATATGGATATCGACATGGATATGTGATATTTTTTGTGATACATGTACATATACAGTTTAATTTTATTTGGTTATGGATATACATATGATTACAAGATATTCCAGCGGATACAAATACATGTATATTAAATATATCTATTAAAAGAATAAAATATATCAGATATGATTAATTTACAGATACGGATACAAACAAGGATATGTGTTTTTTTTGTTTTTTCCAGATATGGATATGGACAGGGATATATGAGTTTTTTCTAATATGGATATGGAAACAGATGTAATATTCAATTTTTTCTAAGATATGGATATTGATTATATTCTAGCATATATATATAAATACGGATATGGATATGGATTTTAATTTTTCTACGGATACATATATGGACATGGATGGTGTTTTTTTACGGAAGCGGATATGGACATGGAAATGGGTTTTATTTTTTTGCAGTTATAATATCAATACAGATACCATATTTAGTTTTTTTAGGATAGGACGCAGGTTATATTTTATGAATACATATATAGACATGGATATGTGTTTTTATTTTTTTTTCAAATACAGATACCCATAACATTTTTAATATCTTTGAAATATGAATATAGATATGGTAATAAAACATTGTAGCGGATAATGATATGGATATATAAAATATATTAATGGTATGAAAAAAATCAAAGTAGTTTCAATTTAAATTTGACTATTGATTCTTTGTATGAAATATATCGATTATATGAAAAAATAAGTCTGAGAATACCTGTTATTTCTTCTACTTAACGAAATATATCAAAAGAATATTATTTTCTTTATATTCTTTTTCTTTTTCAAATTTAAGAAAGGAACATGTCCATAATAAAATTTTCAATTCCTAATATGATCCAAACAATGGAATGGAAAAACTTTTTCTTTTCCATTCCATTGTTAATTCCATTCTTGTCTTGATTCCATTCCATTGTAATTCCTTTCCAATCAAACAAACGGGGCCTTAGTTCTTATCTATCACAACACGAGGGATTGGAAATTTTAGAAAGACGATTTGAAAATTTCAGTAATTTCTATTTGCGGAGGCTGTCCTCTAGATTCAACAAGTAAAATCTCCTACAAAAAGAGTTTAGGGGAGTTCCCGACAATCGATCTGATCACGACATCGAATCAGGTTGAAGTCACCGTGTTTGGATCGCTTGCTGTAGTGTTTGTGGTGCGGTACATCACCACAGCAGAGAACCCGCGCCCTGAAGTCACCAGCTAGAAGGGAAGGAAGCAGTGACAGATATATAACATCCAGGAAGGCCAAAAAGTCTAATTTAAAAGATTAGGCCTTAAACTTGGTCATTTATGATGCTCGGCATTGAGTTCCTTGTAGAGCAAATATATTTATTTTTGAAACCATCAAGTTTTGGCCCCTTCGTGAAAACTTCCTACCTATTCAGGGAAAATTAGATCTTCCCTCTTTTATTTAGGGAATGAGATAAGGTCTTCCCTCATCCCTAATTTCAAGGGATAATTGCACTCTCCTGTGATTATTAGAAGTTACGACATCCTCGGTTAACACGATATTGCAATCCCATCAGCAATTGCCCCCGTTGCAATTAATTATATTCAAAATTTTTAATTCCATTTTTCGATTCCGAAAGCTGGTTATTTCATTAATTCCAATTTCCCTGACTCTATAATATCATCTTTGCCATCTTGACATCTTCCCTTTCCTGATGTCAACAACGTGAAAGACAAGATTCCGATAATTTCCTGTATCATAACTCCAACGCATCCTGACCTCCACTTCTATTGAGTTGATCCAACCTTCTTTCAGGAATCAACATCATCAAATATATTTTCTAGATTTTTTGACATTTTCAATTGATTAATTGATAGATACAAATTAAATTATTCATACTTGTATATGGAAAAACTTGATAGCATTATCTTGTTATTTTTTATGATGGTAAGTGCATTACCTCTTAAAGGTATCAATCTTTAGTTTCTACAATATCAAATTCTTAATAAATTTATTAATAGGGGATAGGGAGCTTGCACCATGGTGTAAATAAACTCTATGCACCAAACCCCACAACCCAGGATCAAGATACATCCAATGGTTGTGACGATCCTACTTTCTCAAAAGTACTTTGCCCTTCCCAACGAAGAAGACTCCCCTTCCCAATGCATCCATGTGCCCTCCCGCATCCATTTGCCCTACCGAGCTCTCGCTATCCCGTGCATCGTTCTCCCCTGTCGTCGAGGACCCCCCTCCTCGTCCCCCTTGTCGGTCTCCACTGCCGATGAAGGACCCCTTGTCGTCCATCCCGTCGATCTTCACCCCTATCAAGGAACTCCCTCATCACCCCCCTTGTCGATCTCTCATCCTCTCCCATGTCAATCTCCTCTAGTGGTGTCGGATCGATGTTTGTACTCTCCTCTTATACCAGTTGATGGTACACGAACCGGTATCGTCTTCTCTCAAATACCGGTTGTTGGGGATACAAATCACTAGACGGATACGAATGTACAATCGACCACCACTATAGAATCACATGAAAGAAAGAACAACCATATATAACAGTGGTCGATCACCTCTCGTGACCACCGGAGAAGAAAAATCACTATAAGAGGAACGAGTATAATTCTCTTTGTTCCCTCGCTTTTTGTCTCCCTCTCTCTTCTTTCTCTTCTCTCTCTCTCTCATTCTCTCTCTCCCCCTCTCCCTCTCCCTATCTCTCTCTCTCTCTCCCACCCACCACCCCCCCCCCCTTCAGGGGTTACGTTGTTGTTGTGGTGGTGTTGAGGCAATGCTTCCTATACCCTCTTTATATAGCTCAATTAAAAACCCATAGTCCTATTATCATTAGGATTAGAAATAGAATACAACTCAATTACTATAACAATTAGGAGTCCAATCCCATTAGGCTTCCTAATCCTAATTTGACTCTAATCCTAACACAATCATCCTACATATTGGAAGACTTTGATACACCCGAAGTTCAAACCTTTGTTTCATTGTCTCTTGCGAGGTTATATCATTAAATTTCTCAATCGATCATTGGGCAACAATGTTAATCATATGCTTTTGAAAAAAATATATTAATATTTACAAATCCATGTCTTGTTTCATAAATTAGACAGTCATGCATGTAATTGGGTATGACCCCAATATTTCATGAGTGAGTTGTCTCTCAAGTATGAACTTGTATGATTCCTTTGAAAGATCTTATATCTTCTCCTATGCACACTAGTATGTTGATATATATACCGTGTATAGATCATCAATCTAATTGTCTGCCAAATGTGCATACTTGGACATATATATGTATATTTGTCTCCAGTCCAAGGGTGTGTACCTGTTTGTGACAATTACGATCTGGAGTTTTAATATCTCTATTTCGTCAAGTCAACATTTTGACCTAAAATCACGATTTTGACTTGTTTATCAACATTTTAACTTTTGATCAACATGTTGACTTTTGGTCAATACTTTAACTTGAATGTGTAATACCTCTGAATCTATATTACTACGTAGAGGACTTACATCAAGAGGTACATCGAAAAACAGCCTTTAAAGAAATATCGCCATCTCTTTGATAGATTGGAGATCAATCTTATCGCATGAAGAAGCCAGTTGTGTCTTCTAACCTTTAGATCGTCAACTGCATGATACTTAAGATGGACATGGTACATAACCCAATTTGTACCAAGGGATCTCTAATTAAGTGCAAACACAAACATTCAATTTGGATGAATAGATGAAACACAATAACTTCTAGTGCGTTAGTAGGTCTCCAAGAGCTTACAAGTCCCACATAAATCCCTGAACATGGTGGGACATCGAGTCAAGGAGGCATCGTGAGTAATGGTAGAAGAGTAAATCCACCCCCCTCACTATTGGGGAGGAAATCGTTAGAATTACTCAAAATGGTGGAATTTCAACAACACAACACCATCAAGTAGATGCAACTGAAGGTTCTCTATGAAGATGTTGAGGAGATACAGGATGAGTTGGAGCTCGATGTGCCACATGCCTCTTAGGGCTCGTTCCGTAAACCGGGTTACCCTGGGGTAACCCGGTTAGGTTGGAAATGCATCACACATCATAGTGACATCACATCACATTCTTTATTCTACTCCTTTCCGACCCTCATAACCATCTCAAACAGCTACTATTCAAATCAGGTTACCCCAACCCACTATAACCTAGCAACCAAACGAGCCTTTAGGAAGATCATATTAAATTGGTACTTAGTCACAAGGATCCTTACCAGCGCATAATCTCCGAAAGGGCAAAGAGCACCCCTTCAAAACTAAGTGCCTAGGTGGCGCTGCAACTCAGGAAGATAGATGGTTGAGTTGCGATTGGTAGCGATCTTCGGAGCTTTCCTTGCATAGCACTTTGGCATTATTACTTGTTTAGTTGCAATGCTACAAGATTTGGAAGGGTTTTTTTCGTAATATACCTTGAATTCAATTGTTGCAGATATCTGGACATGGATACAATGTGGTTTCTTCACTCGAACTTGGTTATCATGAATATGGGATAGCTGCAAGCATTAATGGAAGAGGAAGAGACCAAATCAGAGATGGTCGAATACATCCCCCACAGCCTAAAGCACACAGCAATGCAAACAGGTCACATATGGATACATGAGATGTTAATTAGCATAAGACTTTGTTTAGAATATGTGAAACGATCATACTAATGTGCAGCCAACATATACTAGGCAGTGGATTTGTACTCCCACTGTGCAAGAGACTACGGATGTCGAAGATCGATTGTATTACACGTGTCCACGAGATGTATGTTCAGCGAAAAACATTCTATGCTTGTTGCCTACAATTATTTAATATTAATTGGCATCCTTCCATGATCAGCATTCAACAAAGCTCTTGCATATTTAGGGTGAAGGTTTCCTCATTTCCCCTAACTATATAGTTCGTGGCTGACATTATAAACGTTCTTAAGTGATCTGAAAACTATCGAGGATATTTTCTAGAGGAAAAGGAGCATATGCTCAGTGAGAAAGAGCAACTTATCCTACATATGACGAGTCAATCAACATACATTCGCTCGCGGTATAAATGATGAATCGATATGTAATAAGCACATTGTTCTTTAGTTTTGCTTGCTGGTCATTGTAGGGGTGTCATATTTGATTCATTTTTAATGTTGGTGTTTATGGTCGCATTTTGCGTTCGTGGATCGATAGTGTATCGATATTCAGTTATGCGTGTGCATTCGAACATGTTATCAGAATATAACAAATTCACTTCACCGCATAGCATCGATGGAAAGACTAGCATGGACTTTGGAAATGGATAGTATCCTAATTGAACTTATTGATCAAGTAATACATGGTGGAGATTACCAAGCAGAGAAAAAATTACAGTTACTGGTTAGGATGACATTATAATCAGATTAAATCAAAGATTTAGAATCGGATTATTTACAAGGATCCTAAAGCAATTGAAGTATTTAAAGAGGGTATATATGAAGATGACTTTCCTTATATCGACAAGGGTTTGGTTATCGTGGGGAGTTGGTAAGTTGTTATTTTCCCTCTCTCGAATTGGAATAAATAGTTACTCTATTTTTGTACCTTGATGTTTTCCCTTTGATGGCCAATATGTTGGTGATGTATATGTAGAGTTGAGAGACCATTAATTCCCATCAATCCAATGTATGGGGTTTGATACCATGAATCTTCTCCAGTAATCATCTTCCAATGTACCCCAAGCAAAAACATTCTTATGTGTTATGTCCAACTATGTACGGGAATAAAAACATCAAATATTGTTCCAATATAATTGCTAAACTTCCATTTTATTGATCACGTATTTCGTTTCGATGACGGAGTTCAGGGATTCATGGAAAGTCTTTTTTGTGGGGTATTACCTCCCAACATAAAATACTCAACAGAAATAACTAACTTTATATCACATCTTGTATCCTTATTTTGCCAACCAAACAGAGAATAACTCATAGCTACCATTTATCCATCGTTATTCCGCAAAATCCAATCCAAGCAAACGATTACAAATAAGGAATACAACAGCTTTATACCTCCTTATCATGCATTACGTATCCCGCTACCAAATGTTGTCTAAGTAGGGTCCGCTGTATGGATTCTTTTCTTCCATTCAAATCTATGTTGGGTCATTCTTAGACTTAGATCCAGGTAATTAAGTTGCCTTTAGATAATCTCCTTCCAATACTTGTTGGGCTTTCCCGCCCCTCTTAGTCGGTTCAACGTCTCAAATTTTGCATCTTTTATGCATCAGCAGACCTCCTTTGGAGATGGCTAAACCACCTTAAAAGATCTCTCTCATCTTGTCCTCAATCTGAGCTACAACAACTTTCCTTTTTCATATCAGTCTGAATCCGATCTAGTCATTTATAACCACACATCCACCATAGCATTTCCACTTTTGCTAATGTTATTCTCGGCATATATGTATGGTTCGCATGCCAACAATAAAATTCATAGAGCAAATTAGGTTTCATGACTGTTTTATAATACTTCTTTTGATTTTCAAAAAAAAATTCTTATCACATAGAATAGTAGAGGCTCTTCACTTTAGACAATATGTATTTATACTATGGGTAACAAATTCATCAAGATCCCCATCATATTGCAAAAAATCCAAAGTATTCAAATGAATCTTTCTCCTGAATGTTATCTTCTCCTATCTTTACCTCGATTCCTTCACCAATGTTTTTGTCAAATGTGCACTATATGTATTTAGTCTTAGACTTGATTATACAAAATCTTCCAGTCTCTTATGCATGTCTCCAAACCTCAAGATTCTCATTTACTCCATATCGTGTCTCATCAACCAACACAATATCATCGACAAACAACGTACATCAAAGTATCTCATCCTAAATGTGACTAGTCAACTTTCCTATAATCAAAGTAAAAAGGAAAGGACTCAAAACTGAACCTTGATGCAAACTGATGTTGATGTCAAAATAGTTGATCTTCACAAACTGGGTCCTTACACAAGATGAAGCATCATCATACATATCCTACATAGGGTTAATGTACATGAAACGCACTTGTCTCTTCTCCAAAATTCACCACAAGATCTCCCATTGAACGAAATCATAAGCATCCACCAAATCAATAATAATCATATAGAGGTTCGTCCTTGTAGTTCGATAAATCTTCATTGTTCTCCACATGTGGATAGTTTCAATAGATGAGCAGTCTAGCATGAATACAATTGATTTTTTTTATTACTTTGGAAACTTGTCTGGACCCTCTTTCGATCACACATTCCCAATTTTTCATAGTATGACTCATCAGTTTGATACCTCCGTAATTCAAAAAATTTCAAATGTCTCATTTATTCTTGTAAAAAGTCACCACAATGTTTTTTTCTCCATTCTTTAGGCATTTTCTTACTTTACCAAATAACATTGAATAAATTTATGAGCCAAGTCAAGCTACATTCATCTAAAACTCTCTGTACTTCTATAGGAATATCATCAAGTCCCACGCATTTTCCATATTTCATAACCTTCAAAGCCTCATCTACTTCTTTCCTTTGTATTCGCCTATGGCTTACATGATTCAGGTAACTTTCATTATTAGCTGGATCTACCAAAGTGATCTATCTATTCCCTTGCACAATGAAAAGTGGATGGAAGTATTTCTTCCATCTAATTTGTGTATCCATTTGACTCAAGCACGTCCTTCCTCATTCTTAATAAATTTCACTTGAATAAGATGTGTGGTCTTTCTTTCTCTTGCTTTAGTCAATCTTAATATATCCTTTGCGCCCTCCTTAGAGTCAAGCTTTTTTACAAAAAAAAAATTCATAGGCTTTTGTCTTAGCTTCACTTACAACCTTTTTTGCTTCCTTATGCGTTAATTTTGTAAGTTCCCGATTGTTTCCCTTATTCAATCCTTATACATAGATTTAAAGTAAGTTCTTTTAAGTTTAAGCTTTTCTTGCACCCCCTCGCTCCTACATCAAGCCTCTTTTTTACCATAGAAGTCCGCCTTCAGACTCTCTTAGGATCTCTTTCTCTACCTTTTGCATCCAAGATGTTATTGTCTCCCATATCTCATTTGTACTAAAGTTACGTTCCCAGGATAAATCTTCTAAAACATTCTCAGTGAAACTTGCATGCTTCAATTGAAGATTCTACTGCCTACTATTGGTCTCGGGAACCTTCCCTTTATTGTCCAACCCTTTTGATTTGCACGTCCATGACTAGCAAGCAATGTTAAGATGTCAATCTCTCTCTATTGGAATTACTTTGCAGTCTTTGCATAACAATTGATCCCTTATCCTCATTGAAGGTAATTTACATGTTTTTTAGTTGTGCCACTGTTACAAGTAATTAAATGATTATCCCCCTTTGTGGAGAGAGTGTTTACTATGAAAGGTCTAGATCATTACAAAATCCAGAATGAATTTTCCCTCTTCATTTTTAACCTTGAAGGCATGTCCCCATGAACATTAGCATATATCCTGAAGCATCATTTACCACATGTCCGTTGAAATCTCCATCTATGCAAATCAACTATCATTGTGGGATTCCGTGCGTAATCTTATCTAAATAGGATTTTATCAT
Organism: Ottelia alismoides; assembly: GCA_037367405.1. Lineage (NCBI taxonomy): Eukaryota > Viridiplantae > Streptophyta > Magnoliopsida > Alismatales > Hydrocharitaceae > Ottelia > Ottelia alismoides. Next base: position 216,269 of record JAZKJV010000689.1, read on the forward strand.
TTGCGTCCCTTATGAATTCCTGCAATATCAATTATGTCCATCCCTTTTCTATAATATCAATTGGGTCCATAACTTCATATAGCTCCTCCCTTTTTATAATATCAGTTCTGCCTATAACTTCTTATAAAATTATCCTTTTGTAATATCAATCATGCCTCTACTTTACCTTAACGAAAGGGCAGTCCGAAAATTTTGTAAGAAGGGCACAACTGATATTACAAAAAAGTGAGGGTCATAATTGATATTGCAGAAGTTACGAAGGGTGCAAATGATAAAAACTCTTAAATGAAAATTTTCAAGGATTTTCTTGAGAAATTCTAAAGACTTCTAAGAGTATTTATTTTAGATACATGATGACAACTTTATAGATTTTTTAAGATCATTCCCCTCTCTTTTTTGCAATATCAGTTGTGCGTCTACATTCTTGCATCGTTATCATCGATGCTCTTCCGTCTATAGAATGAACCAAACCATGATTTACTCAAAGATGGACATAATTGATATTGTAGAATCTAAGTACATAATCTATAGTAATATTCTTATATTATTAAAGCTAGGAGCATGTAATACTATTATAAGGATTATATTTGCTTCATCGAATCGTATAGAAAAATATAATAGAAATGCAGTTAATCCATACACATTGTTAGATTAGGGTACCCACTATAGTTGTTTGCGATAGAGGAGCCGGGAAGCGGATCGTCTGTTGTAACAAGAGTTGCAGCAAACCTGCTGTAATATTTATTTTTTTTGCGATTTTGATTCTAAAATCCAATCTTATAAATTGAACTATAGATTAATGATATGCATATCTTCCAAATTTTGCTCAAATCGGAGATTATTTGCTATGTTATCTTTATGTTTAAATATACGGGTCTCTTTTAAATGAAATTTAAGTTGCTTAAATATTGGCCAGATCTTTAAATATTAATACAAATTATCAATAACCTCTACTTTAAGCGACATTTGAAGAATATCTAAAGTATTAATCTAAAATTCAATCTATAAGATTTAATTTTGGATAAAAAATTACAACAGGTCTATCTCTAGTTATAGCTAGTGTTTTTAAAATCGGATCGACCCGAGTCTAGATCGATCCGGTTAGCCGATTTTTATCGGTTCGGAGCTCCAAAGTTTAAACAACATGTCTGGTTTAACCTATTATTTTTAACCCGATTCAACCAAGTTGACCGCATTTAATTTTTAGTTTATTTAAAAATATTACATTAGTAGTGGGAGTTGAACTTATGACCTTTAATTACCAACTTCAAACTTCTAACCAACTACTCCAACATAACTTTTTGCATGTCAATGGTTTTAAATATTATTAAACTACTATTACATTATAAAGTAACTAGTCCAAAATATATATGTATATGATATACATGCTATTTGATAGTGCATACGAAAAAAATTTTATGTATAATATAAAATATATACGTTATCTGTGTATTTTATTTATATTTCAAGTATATTTAAGTGTATAATATATATTTTGTTATTTTATTTCAATTTGATTATCCGATTCAACCTTTTTTTTCTCACTGATTTAATTTAATCCGATTTTAAATAATAGTGATATCATGATCCGGTTGAATAAGTTTGATTAGATGATTCAACTCAATCCAATCATTTCAATAAAGTTTTGATTTAGAGGCGCAGGTTCTAATAAAACACCAAACAACAATAAAATAGTTTGAACTCGGGAGTCGCATCCGGAGCTCCACGGTTCCTTTTTATTGACCAAAGCGATAACGTGGAACATTTCACCTCGCCTCGTGGTCGTGGTAGGTAAGAGGTACGCTTATGGGCAGAGCAGGCGATGGTGGTGGTGGTGGTGGTGGTAGGGAGAAGGAGGAGAGGGGATCGCCGGCGCCATCGTCGTCACGTCTCGACCACGGGGAGGAAGAAACAGCAGCAGAGGATAAGGTGAAGATGGAAGAGCTCGACGGGCCCCTCCATGCCATAGGCTTCCAAATCCACACCATCTCCGCCCATCTCGTCAGCGGCAGCTTCGTCGTCACCCCTTCCTGCTGCCAGGTAGGTATCCATTGCTCTCCGATCGATTGCTTGGAGATCTCGAATCGATCGGAGAATCTGATTTGGGTCTGAACAGCCGTTCCGGGTGCTCCACGGGGGGGTGTCCGCTCTGGTAGCGGAGGCCCTGGGCAGCATCGGCGCCCACGTGGCGTCGGGCTTCCAGCGTGTCGCCGGCGTCCAGCTCAGCATCAACCACATCAGGACCGCCCAACCCGGCGAGCTCATCCTCGCCCAAGCCACCCCCCTCCACGTCGGCAGAACCATCCAGGCACGTCCTCTTTGATTCTGTTCTACAGATTACCAGTAAGAAAGAAACCTGATCGTATCTTCAACGTAGAACACCGGCCTTCTCTTGTGCGTTGCAGGTGTGGGACGTTGGTCTGTGGAAGAAGGATGCTTCTAATACCGACGGCAAGGGGGCCAAGGTTGCTTCCTCGAGGGTCACTCTCCTCACCAATCTTCCTGTTCCTGAGAGCGCAAGAGATGCGGCTGTGCTGCTTAAGAAGTATGCCAAGCTATGAGCTCTAACTTCAACTTTGTGTATCTTCTCCATTTCTTGAGGACGACCCAAATCACATATGCCAAAGATATATATGTATATCCGAGGAAATTCATGTGAATGTTATGTTTGGATAAATAAAATGCAGGACAAAGGTTAAGTCAGCTTGCTTAATTCCTGCTCCCGTCTCTCTGTCCTATAGAGCCTACTGATTCGGCTGCAGTCACATGAATTTAATTTTTCTCCTTGAATGACTGGTTGCATAGAATAAATATTTGGAAGGCATTCCAGTAAACTCTTCAGTTTCAGTAGGTAGCTTCCTTCCATGTAGGGAAATTGATCTGTCTGTTGTAAATCAAATTAACAGCAGAGGTTGTAATGCACGAGGAACGTTGGATGAGGAATCAAGGATCCGACGACCCTCCTAAGGGGCCGGAGATAGTGGGTTCACATCTTGAGGCGGGGGATAGGTGATCGGACGGTTTTAGCCCCTACAACAGAGTATGCTACAACATGGGCTAAGACGATCCTCTTTGTCCCTGTAGACCATGGATCATTTTCCTTGTAGCCTTGGATAGTAGTGAGGCATTCTAGCTTGAGGTCGGCTACAATGGCTACAATGGTGTATATGTTCTCGAATCATCGAGGTACGTCGTCGAAGTCTATGTTTTCGTAGAGAGGAGAATGGAAGAGAGAGAGATGAGTGAGTGGTAGATCGTGAATGGGTACTCACGTAGCGCAAGGTTCCATATGATCAATGTGTTCCCCTCCATGTGGGAGGCCTTTTATAGGGCGTAAGCTCCCACGTCTCTCACCACGTCTGCCTCCTTCCACCATGTCCTTGCGGTTAGGGGTCTCTGTGATACCCCGACCTCGCTCAACCGTCAGAGGCGGTTGCTTGATCACACCAATCACAAAGTCCGTTTATACATATATAAGCCGAATAAAGGGCTAGAGTAAGTTCAAGGGCAAGTTTGTTAGTATCCTATAGTAAGTAGTGATATGCATTACCTAGGAAATGGGACTGTCTCATTCATGCTCTTCAACTATAAGTGAAGGATATACATGATTTAAACAATGGATAATCCAATACTTCACAATTGTATCTAGAATAATTGGACATTTTTAAACAAGAGTGAATTGTAATCGATCGGACCTATTTGCGTCGATTCTTTTTTAGCAATATATTTAAAATATTTGATGATTCTCTATGACAACATTTCGAGCATGATTGGTATGCTTGAAAATAACTCTTGCTCTAACATCTTTACCCTTTGCCACGAACTCTCCTTTTTATTTTATATTCACTCAATTCTTGTACTTCTAGAAGGAATAAAACAATTAAAAAATCAATAAAACTTGCCGTTGGCTAACTATTTATTCATTAAATGAGAAGTGAAGTGAGATGCATGGTTTAAATAATGAAATTTTCAATATTTCACACAAGACTCAATTGTAATGAACTTCGTGTATTATGCGTATTCTTTTGGACTATATCTGAAAATTTCATATGATTTTTTATTAACAAATTTCAGATAATTTTTTTATTAAGAATATTTCTAGCAATTCCAAAATAAACCCGTATCCTATCCTCTTTACCCATCTCCATGAACCTTCTTCCTTTTGATTTCGGATTGATGCGTTCCTCTTCATTATAGAAGGAATATAAAAATTTATAATTTAATAGAAGTAGGATTCAATTCTAATTGACTGAGCATATTCTTTTCATTCTTTTGAGTAATATATCCACAAACTCCAGATGAGTATTTATTGACATTGTTGGATATTCTACATAAATTCGACAATATTAATTAAAATGTTGGATATCAACGAAATAACTTTTAATATTACCTTTTGGTATCGCTCTCGAAAAGAATCAATGATTAGAAGAGAGAAATAGATTGAACTATATATTAATGGAAGAAAATAATTGAATAATTAAAAAGGGAGAGATTCTTTAGAATAGGGGAAATTAAATTGATCAATCTTTTATAAAATAACGGTCGAGAAAAGAATAATTGATTTATCTTATTGAATTGATCTCGGGTTTCTTATATAACGTGAAACCCTAGAGAGCCGAAAAGAGAAAAACATAGATGTCACAAAGGGGTTACATGACTCAATGTAAATATAAAGAGAAGTAACCCATTAACGATAATACTCCCCCTTGAGTTGGAGCATGTATATCGATCAATACCCAATTTGGAAAATCATCCACGAGAGACGTTTCTTCAATAGCACCTTCATGAATTACATCTACAAAGTGAAGAACTGTAGAGATGAGTAGTAATTTTCCATCCCCATACTACATCTCAAATGAAGTTACAGTCAACTTCAATGTGTTTAGTCTGCTCGTTAAAACCGGATTGGTGGCAATGTATGTAGCAAACTTATGTCGCAATATAAAGGAACATAAAATGAAGTTCAAGCTCATGTATAAAAGAGACAAGGAAGAGGATAGGACTCTATTGATGAGATAAGTGGCAGTGATAATGGCATCCCTTAGTATGTTGTGGGCACTTTATTGTGAGTAAGTAATGTACTGGCAATGTCTACAAGATGGCAAAGTTTCCTTTCTGCTAGCCCATTTTGTTGAGATGTATAGGGTTCCTTGAGTGGCAAAGAAAGACACCAAGTCCCTTTGGGTAAAATCAAGAGCATTATCAATTCGTATAGTTTGAATACAAGTAGAGAAAAATATTTTAATTAACTGAAAGGTCTTGACAATATTGTTAATTGCTAGTCATTCCTTGATTAACAAGTATCACATTTAGAAAGATATGCTATAATCATCTACAAAGACAGCAAAGTATTTGTGACCAGCAAGTAGTATGAACTGGAAAAGGACCCACGTATCACAATGGACTAAAGAGAATGATGACAATCGACAAGGCTCAATCCTAGGTGGAAAGGAGGTGTGATGGTGTTTGATCAACTGGCAAGCTTCACACTCAAATGGTTTCAGTGAGGACAACTCAAGAAACACCTAGGAAAGAGCACTATTAAAGGGTGACCGGGCCACAAATGTCATAGGAACGAGTCAGCGAAGATGGACACAGCACCCACAAAAGGTGAGATAGTGGGGATATCAAGGTAGTAAAGGTAGTTCTTTTCATGGCCCCCACCAAAAAACAGCATCGCCGGGATGTCCCGAAAATAGCAATAGAACTCATCAAAAATCACATGACAATTCAACTCAACACAAATGAAATGACAATAAGCTCAGGGGAATGTCATGTGCGCAATAAATGTTAGGGAGCCTTAGCTTGGAGAACTCCATAGTCACAATAGTGATAACAGGAGAATGCGCACCATCGACTAACCGAACCAACTTCATCATGGAAGAGGGTTGAGAAAAGGTCATAAGACTACCTCTTCCGATCAAGTGAGTATACACACCCGAGTCAACGATCGAAGCCGGTGTTGTGGCAAAAGCAGAGTTGGGTACAGTAGATGAGGTAGGAGTTATATGTGTAGTAGAAGTCATCTCACTAGGAGTTGTGATTCTAGGGCTAATTGGGCAGAACTTTTGGTCAAGACCTAATTGGGTGAAGAACTGGTTGGGAAGTAACATCTAATCGCCCCTCTCTAATCTCGGGGTGATTCTGGACTTGAGGGAAGATTTTAGAACTAATATTCTAGAACTAAAAAGGGTGATTATGGTTCTGTAGATTAGATCCTGTGTGTTAGTAGTACTCTGTTATGCGCAGAAGCTTCACATTTAGATGATACTTTGGGCGACACAAGATACACAAGGTAGCGCAAGACACGAGATGTGCTGGAGATTGTGTCGATGGTGCGCTCAGGGATGTGCTCATGAACTACATCAAGCGCGGAGTAGTCCACGACACAGTGCCCTTGCAGCGGAGGCACAGAAGGAGAGGTCCTCGAGCCATAGCTTTGATCGACAATAAGGTGGGGGCTTGCAGTGGCAGCAGATTGTTGGTATGAACTCCGGTCTAGGATTGTCCCTTTGATACAAGTGAAGAAAGAAATGAATGACATATCTTATTCAGTGGATTTAGGATTTTTTATATACTGTGAAACCTTAGAGATGCAAAAGAGAAAATTACATAGACAACCAGATAAGTTACAAAACTCAATAAATATGAAGAAAAATAACCCATTAACTCTAGCAATAACAAAAGGGGGAAAAACATTTGAAAGGTTGAAGTTATTACTATTTAAATAAGGGGAAGAAAAGTCTTCTAGAACAATCAAGAATAAACGACATCCAAAACAACCATAAACGTTTTGTCGGTAATAAAAGGGAAATTATTAGTATCATAGGTTTTGCAAAGGACTAGCCTTTTAAGAATCAAACTTCAGGAAGATCACATGATGCAGCATATTCAAAAGATTTTTAAATCGCATAAGATAAAGGACCAAGAAGAACAAAATGTAAAAAAATGGAAACTTAAAGGTCGGGGAAGAAGCATGTTCATAGCCCCTCAACTTCCTAAATCTATGGTTAATAGTATTTTATCACATGTGCCATTCTTAACTTATGCAATATTAGTTATACCTTCTATTTTTCTAATATCAATTGTGCCCCTTCTTACATAATTCAAAATTATACCCTTCCGTTAAGGAAAAGTATAACTGATATTATAAAGTTTTCTTGGCCAAAAGACGAGATCATTTCGCAACTGATTCATGTATTATATATATTCCAAATCCATGTACTCTTGGACTGATTATTCAAGAAATTGAATTTCCTCAATGTGATACAATGCAAAAAAAGGAATTAAAGAACCATGTCCCCTAACAAGCTCTCCATGCAAAATGCAGCTAAAGACACAACAGAGACAGCAAAATTTTAATTCTGGTGAGAAAATGCTCAGCATCTGCTTACCAATTTGATCATGAACAAAATGATTTGGATGATGTTGAATCACTTGTTTTACACGATATAACATAATCATGTATTACACGAATACCGGTACGACCATCGAAAAAATGATCCTTAAGCATACCACATGCATTAATAGAGGTGAGATTTATCAGGTCCCAACAGTTAAAGTTGCCTAGCCAAATATCAACACCTCACACAGAATCCGGCTCCAGATACATCAGAGCTTCAGAAGGTCCATCAATGAAGCTCAAAATAGAGATTTGTTAAGAATGACTATCGACATCGCTAGTAGCCGATACACGAAGAAGACACACGAGCCGTAAGTGCATAGGTGTACATAATTTTATGTGGCAAAGTAATTACGTGAAGAGAATGATTTTCTTGCATACTGAAGCAACTTGGCAGCTAATGATAGCACGATACCTGGAAACGCTCAGTCTCCACTGGCACATCCCCTGCAACCACAGTGAACGCATTCTATCACTTTCTCTTCCCTCAAATGCTTGGGTACCCTGCAGACGCATGTTGTCTGGAAATTGTGATCTTTTGGTTGAATGCAGCGGAGGCAACAGAGACGCTCATACCCCAGCTGCATGGAGCATATTAAACACGTACAAGCAGAAAATGAAGATCAGAAGTTTGGCGAACCAGCATCCTGAGGTAAGCCATAAGAGAACTAGCTAGAACTGGAAAAAATTAGGAGATAGATGTGCTAGCTTACCTTCTTCCACTTTGCGATCAAGTTGCGATCTGCATAGCCTTGTTCCAAGCAGAACTCATACAACTCCTTCGATATTTCCTTCCTACGGTAGTAAAGGTCGTACACATAACGGCTCTTTTGATGAGATATTTTGAAAATAGGCCACAGAGCCTCACACTTCCTCTTACCATCATGAGTATCATTTTCAGCTGTAATTTGCACAACATAATCAGCAGGAATAAGGTTATAATTACAAGCCAAATGACAGTATAGTAGGTAGTAATATAATTAGAATAGTGAAAGAGACAATAACTTTAAATGAGTACAAAAGGGGGAAATGTACGGAGCTTTATGTAGATTCAGGCTAAGAAACATATACAGTAAATGGAAGAAATATGAAAGAAACTCCAGTAACCTTCTCTCATCTTGCCCTCAAATTCGCGGAACGTAGGCTCCATAAGCTCCCATCCTTCAGGATACTTGACACGGTTTGTCTTTATTTTGGGCATCGTACTGGACTATCCTGCTATTGTCCTTTCATAGAACCAAAAATCAACGGTCAGTGCAAGTTCATTCAAAGAACTCTAACAAACTCAGCACATTTGATCCGGAAAAAACTCAAAGAACTAAGCACATCAAATATGTTAGGTTCGCCCCTAGGAACACATGTTCACTTTCCCTATTGATTATTAAACCCCAACGCTTTTCCGAAAACATCCATCAATGCCCTAAACCTCCTTGCATGCAACTTTGATACTTGCACAAAGCAAACCGTATCATTCGCATACTGAAACAGTGGAACCAAACCCTCCTTGCATGCAACTTCGATCCTTGCACAAAGCAAATCATACCATTCACACACTGAAAGTCTGAAACAGTGGAACCTAAATCACACAGAGATCTATAAAACAACGCCCATAATGTAGCCTCGAGACATTTTTGAAGCTGACACATTCGCCGCCAAAACAAGCATGGGAGTCATTGGAAACTCATTGTGTCGCCCTTTTTAGCAATTGTACCTATCCCCTCCCCATATTTGATCGCCCGTTACCCAAAAAGGAAAAGGACATAATCGTGAAAACACCTCTTCATCCAAGCCAGACACTGCAATGGAAATCCCATCTTCCTCAATGTACTCCAAAGGAACAACCAGTTAAGAGTTGTTATAAAATATAAAGCGGAAGCAAAACATGGAATAAAGATAAAGAAAACAAAGAAATAACGCGGGATTTAACGTGGAACCCTACTCCGTGAGGAGCGGGATGAAACCACGGGAGAAGCCCTCAAAGGGGCGTATTTTTCTATTCACTTTCTCAATGAGTACAGGGGGTGTGGGGCTCCTTATATAGCCTCACGGACAGACCCAATAGTGACCGCCCCCCCATGTGGTACTAAATACATGGGTGGGCTCTTTTCTTTTCCAACACTCCCCCACAAGTAGGTAGCTGGGACAGCTGCAACTTGCAATAATAAAGAAAAATATACATCATTACATTTTCACTTGAAATCACCACAATAAACGTATGTATCCGCAACTGGTAGACAAACCCGCTTGCTGACGGGTATATCAGATCACCGGAACGTATCTCTGTCGTGCCTGAAAGGTCACCGGACTGTCTCTGTCGTGCCTGCATGGTCACCGGATCTCTATCTCAATTGTGCCTGCGGGTCACCGGACTTTGTCTCTGTCGTGCCTTGAAGAAAACAAATCCAGTGCGGAGTCGATGTCGAGGATAGAGACACCACGATGAAGATCAATGCACAATGAAGATGGCTTGATATTCTGTGAAATCCGGAGTGTTTGGTCTGTCAATCAACGATGTAGGATGCATACGCCTTTTACTCCCCCTTTCTCCCAAACTTGTGAGAATAATGAAAATAATAGACAAGTTGGGAGAAGCAAACATGAATCACATTTTTTATGCATACGACTTTTTCTTGTATGCGACTTTTTTTCCCTTTTTTCCGATTTTTTTGTTAGCGTATGCGTACGGCTTTTCAATTTGTACGCGCCTTTTTTTCCCGATTTTTTTAAATACTTCACGTACAACCCACTCACTTGGGCCATGTATCATCCCCTGATGGGCTTCATATGACTCTTACATCAAATAATCTCCTCCTTTTTTTTAACTCTCGCTGTGTCCCCCCTTCCTGTTTTCTCCCTATGTTATTTTTTTTAAATCATCAGCCCACTTGGGCTCAGCCGCCCATTTTTTTTGTTACACGAGCAAATAGCACAACCAAATTAAAGGGGGATGGGCCCCGCCTTTAGGGTTCCCCGCTGGGAACTTCTTCAAATGTCGCCGCCGCTCGCATGGGGTACCTCCTGGATCGGCCTTCTGCTTGAGGGGTAGGGAGCGCCGCCGCCAGGTGCAGGTCACGCCGCCTGGGGGTTTTTCGCGGGATCTCGCCTGGGGGGGAATGGTGCATGGCCGCCAGATCTGGAGGCGCACGAGAAGAGGAGGTGGATGAATCGAAGGGACGTCTGGATGCGAAGTAATGGCCTCGTCGAGAAGATGCGTGCGTGTTGGAGGAGAACGAGTGGCTTGCGCGAGGGAAGATGCGCCTGGGCAGCGTGAGGTTGATGCACCTGAAGCACGTGATGCGCCTGGAGCGCACGATGCTCCTGGGCGCGTGGGATTGATGTGCCTGGAGCGCGCAATGCTTGATGCGCCAGGGCAGCGACAGTCTGGAAGATGACGGGTCGTACAAGAGCACGATGCTGAGATGACGCCCTGGATGCTGAAATGGGAGAGATCTCGATCTGCTCGATTTCCAGATCTTCAAGAGATGGGGGTGCCGCCAGGACATGATGCAACGAGGAGAGGGCGTGTTGAAGGATCTCCAGAACGCTTTGCGGCTGATGCGATTTAGGGCTGGAGGCGTGATTAGGGTTTCCACGAAACTCTTGCTGGGCTGATTGTCTGAGCGCCTCCTGCAAGTGAATCCAGCGCAGCGTGGACGAATCATGCAGCAGGACACAGATTAGGGCTTCAGATGCAAACCCCACAACTCGATCTTGAACTCAGAAAAACTCTTCTCGAACAATCTTTAAAACAGAAATTACAAGAACGATCGAGAACTGATTTTGATAATCGATTCTCTAACAAAATATAAAGAACACACAAAAACTCCCCGAGAATCGACCCGCTCTGATACCATGTTATAAAATATAAAGCGGAAGCAAAACATGGAATAAAGATAAAGAAAACAAAGAAAGGACGCGGGATTTAACGTGGAACCCTACTCCGTGAGGAGCGGGATGAAACCACGGGAGAAGCCCTCAAAGGGGCGTATTTTTCTATTCACTTTCTCAATGAGTACAGGGGGTGTGGGGCTCCTTATATAGCCCCACGGACAGACCCAATAATGACCGTTCCCCCATGTGGTACTAAATACATGGGTGGGCTCTTTTCTTTTCCAACAAGAGTATTGCAAGCTTTCGTAAAGTCAACCTTCTACACAAAGTCCCTGCCCTTTCTGTCGCAAATGGAGACAATTTATGTTGTTGCCATGAAATTATCCAGATTAGGCTCACAAGGTCTTCCAACACACAATTTCGACGCCAAAGTATTAATGAAGCTTAAGAAGGCATTGGACAGGACGACTGTCTTATAATCTTCTATCATGTATGAGGACTCTATCTTGGGCAACAGCAAGACGGAGAACTTGTTGAGCCTCTCGAACCTGAAGTTACTCCCTCAAAACTCCGCAACCACTTGCATCACATATGTTACTACCCTTGTTTTAAAAAGCGCGCCTCGAGGCGGTGAGGCGTAAGCATCAAGGCGTTTTCTGACAAAAAGCGCCTCGAGGCTTAAGCCTCACCCAGAAGTTCTGAGGCGTAAGCCTCAGGGTACTGTGAGGCGTATGAGGCGGTGAGGCGGTCGAGGCGAGGCGGAGGCGTAAGCCTCAAGCGCATGTCTTTTTTTTTAATTTTTAGGTTATGTGCTTTGCACATGACCTTGTTTTACCATAAACATTATACAGCTTTTTGCTAGTATTGTTGTTTGTATGTTAGACCTTGCATATTTCTATAAACATGTCCATACAAAGAGAAGAGATTTCTTGAAACAAGTGAAGCTCGATGATCATGTATACATCATGTTCAATTTATCATATTGCATCCACACATACTAGTTCTATTGTACACAACGTACACGATTGTGTTTGAATTGTAATAAATTATTATACTACTTGTAAGTTTGCAAGTTTGCAACTTGATGCTATTTGTTTGTTGTTAAAATAGTTATCACATATATGAAGAAGCACAATTGAAAAGAAACACATGGAGTAGAATAATTATTATGTTTTGTTGTGAATAGCGGAAACAATAACGTACCTAATATTAATTTTCTGAACTTCTATGCTTTCATCGCTTATGTGTTGTACCTTTTACTAGTGTGAAATTGATTTTGAATATGTTTTTGACAAAACTTATTATTATTGTATATTTTAATGTATTTTGCTTAATTTTAATTTTTCTTTTAAAAAATTGAGGCTTACGCCTCGACCACCTCGAGGCTTATGCCTCGCCTTACATTCCAGAGAAACGCCTCAAACCGCCTCGCGCTTTTTTAAACCTTGGTTACTATAAGGTCCCGAAACTCATTATAGAGAATCCATCACACCCAACACACCCTCCTTTAAGGTTTACCATAACCTTGACCTCAACCTTCAACACGGGTTTCACATACCTCTCTTGATGCTCCACTGAGGAACTCTTGGCCAACTCCCCTCCTTACAACCAAGTCTAGCCCAGTTGTCTACCTTAAAGGTACCCTCTCGAACCTAAAAAGACCTACTCCTTGTAGAAGATCGAAAAGTCCTACTTTACCATAGCAGCATTGATCTCAATCTCCAACATTGGTATAGTGCGCCCCTCATGTTGCTTCAACGGAAATTGTAGGTTGACTCCCCTCACTAAAGCCAAGACAAGCCCAATCGCCTTGTTGTTGCCACCACAAGATTATCCGGTACGGATACCCTCGTCATGAAAATATATTGAATCAAGCTTACAATGCCTTCAAACACTCCTAACAATTTCACTACCAAAGACAGATGGCATTAGACATAGTAATCAATATATAATCGTTCACCACAATCGAGGACTCCATCTTAGGCAACAAGAAGAGGAAGACCTTGTTGAACCTCTCAAACTAGAAGTTACCTATTTAAAACTCTGCAACCACATGCATCACATCTGCTCCTACAAGGTCCCCTAACTTCGAAAAGGCAACCCGAAGCCATCTAGGCCCAACGAACCCACATGTTTTATAAAACGATAGCAACATAGACCTCCTACTTCGACATTCGATTCACAAACCTCTCGTATCGCTCTGCTGAGGAACTATTGGTTGACTCCCCTTTCCATCACCAAGTCTTGCCCAGTCGCGTATTGTCTCGTGCCTAGACCATCGACATCCAGTTGCCCTACAACTATGGGTGTCAAGAAAGCATGGGCTCGATGAGCCAAATTTGGGCCCAACTCAATAATAGCCCGTGAGTCAAGCTTTAAAAGCTATCAAGTTCAAGTCTGAGTCGGATAATTGACTCGTTAAATCGATCCAAGTTCGAGCTGATGCGTGCTCAATTCAGTAACTCGAGTCGATAATTCATTTTATTTTTATTAGTTTTATATAATAGTTTGATATATATGTTATATCAAGTCTGTGAAGACTGGATATTTTGACATCAACATTGGTTTACATCAAGGTTCTGCTTTGAGTCCATTTCTTTTTACTTTGATTATGGACGAGTTGACAAGTCACATTCAGGATGAGTAACCTTGGTGTATGTTATTTGCTGATGATATTGTGTTAATGGACGAGACTAGAGATGGAGTAAATGAGAAGCTTGAGGTTTGGAGACATGAGTTGGAGACTAAAGGATTTCGTATAAATAGGGCCATGACGGAATATATGGAGTGCACCTTTGATGGAAGCAATGGTGAAGGAATCGAGGTGAAGATTGGTGACAATAATATTCAGAAGAGAGATTCTTTTAGATATATGGGATCTATTCTGCAACATGATGGGGAAATTGATGGAGATTTTACTAATAGAATAAATGTAGGCTGGCTAAAGTGGAGAGGAGCCTCTGTTGTTCTCTGTGATAAGAAAAATCCTTTAAAAATTAAAGGAAAGTTTTACAAAGCAGCCGTGAGACCTGCTATGCTTTATGGATCTGAATGTTGGCATGTGAACCATAGACATGTACAGAGAATGAGTGAAGCAGAAATGAAAATGCTAAGGTGGATGTGTGGATACACACGTAAAGATCGGATTCGCAATGATGCAATCAGAAAGAAAGTTGGTGTAGCTCCGATCGAGGATAAGATGCAAGAAAATCGCTTAAAATGGTTTGGACATTTGCAAAGAAGATCAGCTGATGCACCAGTTAGGAGATGCAAGTGTTGGGATGTTGAGCCGGCTAAGAGAGGGCGAGGACGGCCTAAGAAGTGTTGGAAAGAGACCATACGAAGGGATGTTAGTTTTGTGGATTTAAGCTCGGGATTGACCCAAGATAGATCTGAATGGAGGCGAAGAATCCATGTAGCCGACCCTACTTAATTGTGGGAAAAGGCTTTGTTGTTGTTGTATATAATATATATGTTCTATTTCATATTTACATACATGATGTATGTATAATATATATGAAGAAGAGATGGCCAAGACATGTTATTCAAAAGTCCATGATAATGATTAGAAACTGTTAGGATATTTGTTGTCGTGTATCCTTTTATGTATTCTCTTTTCTTTCTGTCAACTCTTTATAATTAGCCAAATAGGTTTCTCCTCTATATAAGAGGATCCTAGGGCATCAAGAATAAAAAAGTACTAAGCCTTCTCCCACTATAAGTAGGGTCTACTACATGGATTCTTTCTCAAATCCATGTTGAAAGATTCGACTATTTTTTACGCTGGCCATCGACTACCTAATGCAACCCTTGCAAGAGTGGGATTTGAACCCTGGTCTTTTGTGTGGTAGACACACTGTCCTGCCACTAGACCATTAAGTGGGTACTAGGGCATCAAGAACAAGCAGCTATATTTCCTTCAACATGATATCAGAGAAGCGGTCCTAGACCGAAGCATGTGACCTATATTGGGAAAAAATAAGCATTGTGTTTATTCCTTAAGCCCTAGACTCTCTTATATAGGGAGAGGTCTGTGGGCAAATTATATAAGGTAGACAAACGAAAAGAACAATAAATAAAAAGATATAGAAACATAAACTAAACTTCTATACTCCCCCTCAAGATGGAGCATAGATATCTATCATGTTCATCTTGGATAAGCACTTCTGGTAGGAACCCCGAAGTAGAGCTTTCGTAAGAATGTCTGCCGTTTGATCTCCTGAGCTGACATGAGTTGTAGAAATGAAACCTTTCTAGATCATATCATGGATATAATGGCAATCCACCTCAATGTGCTTCATCCTCTCGTGAAATGCACGGTTGTTTGCAATGAATAATGCAGCCTGATTGTCACATTTTAGTGACATGGGAGGTGGAACATCTATATGTAGATCTGTCAGAACTACATGAACCTACATCACTTCTGTGCAGGATTGGGTCATAGCTCTATACTCCGATTCAGCACTAGATCTCGCAACTACTGTATGCTTCTTGCTCTTCCATGAGACAAGTGACTCCCCAACGAATATAGCAAATCCTGATATAGATTTCCTATCCTTCGGGCACCCTGTATAGTCTGCATCTGCATATGCTGAGATAGTAATAGTACCCTTCTTTCTAAACATCAATCCTGCACCTGGAGATGACTTAAGATACCTTAGTATCATATGTATGGCGTCCAAGTGTACCTGGCGAGGTTATTCCATAAACTAGCTCACTTTATTTACTGCAAGTGTAATATATGGTCTGGTAATAGTAACATAAAGAAGCCTACCAGTTCTCTGTACCTTCTTTTGTCAACCTCCTCAATGTCACCATCATGCATCTTCATGCTTGGATCCAGAAGCAGGTCGACATCCAAGCATACATGTGTCGCTTAGCAAGTCAATGATATATTTCATCTGAGTCATCACGAGTCGTTGTTCATTTCTAGCAAACTCCAATCCAAGGAAATATCTAAGTACTCCTAGATCCTTGGTAACAAATTCACGGCCCAAGAATTCTTTTGCTATTTTTATTCCCTGCATATCATCTCCTGTAATGAGTATATCGTCAACATACACCATAATGACAGTCATACCTCTGGATGTACTCCGTACAAAGAGAGAATGGTCTACATTTGACCTTTTAAACCCCTGCTTCTCAAAAAAATCTGAGAGCTTCTGGAACCAAGCTCTTGGGCTCTGCTTTAGGTTATAGATCGCCTTATAAATCCTGCATACCTGTACACACTTCCCCTCAGCAGTAAACCCCAGTTGTTGCTGCATGTAAACTTCTTATTGAAGATCACCATATAAAAATGCATTTTTGACACCTAATTGAAATAGGGGCCAATCTCGAATCACAGCAACAGATAAAAGAATTCATAGGGTAGAGTGACGAGCAACAGGTGAAAACGTGTCAAGATAACCTACCCCATACGTCTGAGTAAAGCCACGAGCAACCAGTCGAGCCTTGTACCTATCAATATTTCCATATGCATTATGCTTCACCCGAACACCCACTTGTAGCTCACAATAGATGCCCCGGTAGGAGCTGGAACAAGACTCCATGTACCTCTCGACTGAAGGGCGGCCATCTCTTCCTCCATAGCCAGATGCCATCTAATATCAGCTAATGCTTCCTGGTGAGTCCTTGGAATATTCACAGTGGATAAAGCACCTACAAATCTCTTGAAATCTCCTGCCAAATCCTCAAGGTAACATGAAAAGCAATCGGATATGAAGCACATGACCTCTTCTGCTTCCTCAGTGCAATCGGCAAATCAAGATCTGCATCAGATGTACTAACATTCGTGTCATCCCTGCTTGTTCCTGCTGAGAAACACCGTCAGTCTCATCATTAGGAATAATGTTATCAGAACAAACCTGGAGCATATTTGATGATTGACAATGATCATGAGCAGGAGCTGGTCGTCGACAGTAGTGACGTGGTAGAGGAGGAACCAAAGATATGGAAGGTGGTAATGGTGGTGGCGGTGATGGAGATGGTGGTGGTGATAAGAATGACAGCGGTGGAGATGTAGGGGCTTGTTGTGGTGCATGCAAGGGTGGAAGAGGAATATAGATTTCATCGTTTATATCTGATGGCACCAACATGTCACCTGTAGGATAAGAAAAACATGAGTGACTCAAAAAACGTAACATCTGCACTGACATAATACCGTCAACGTAACAGATCATAGCAACGATACCCTTTTTGAGTCCTGGAATACCCGACAAAACTACATTTGACAGCCCTGGGAGAGAGCTTGTGATGCAGCATGAAACGGATAAATAGGACATCTTGTTCTACTTTTTATCTGTTATTTAGAGGCTAATTTTATTTACATTTATTTGAGTTGTCGTAATTTTATTTAAATAAAAGAGATCGCATGTGATCTCAAATTAGTTAATTGGTTTCAATTTGAATTTCAAATTTAATTAGTTAAAGTCAAATTAGGATGAGGAAGATTTGAAATTTTATTCAAATCAATTAGAGTCAAATTAGGATAAGTTGGATTTGAATTTGATTTGTTTCTAATTTTGTAATCACATCCCTCCTATATAAAGGGATGGTAGTCTATTATTTTAAACAGTTCAAGTAAAAGTAAAATTGAGATTCTTATCTCTCTATCTCCATCTCTCTCTCTCAATGTGGTCTTCACGGTTCATTCCCAAATCCCTCGTTTTTTCGACGAGCTTTCTCCTTCTCAACCCCTCCATTTTCTTCTCCACCGAAAAATCCACCATCAAATTAATTTTTTCGTCGTTGCAAATTCCGATTTGCATCAGCTTGTCAACCTCTGGAGACAACTGGTGAACGAATGCTACGGACTCAAAGACACGAGGAGTTAGAGAAAACAACTCCTTTTAGGAAAAACAAGGGAGAAAGGTATCTTCTCCCCCAACACAGACGAGGGCATACGGTTAACGAGATAACATGCAATAAGAACCGCATCGTCCCAGAATGAGTGTGGAGCACAACTCTAGATAAGAAGCGTACGAGTGACATCAAGAAGGTGGCGGTGTTTTCTTTCCACGACACCATCTTGTTGGGACGTGTAGGCACAAGACGTTTGATGAAGAATGCCATGGAATGAAAGAAACCAAGATAATGTTTGAGTACAGAATTCAAGAGCATTATCAATTCTCACAATCTTGATAGAAACAGAAAACACATTCTGCACTTCTTTAATAAAATTCATAATAGTGATGCTCGCTTCAGATTTATTCTTTAAAAGAAAAACCCAAGACAAACGAGTAAAATCATCCACAGCAACTAAATTGAACATGTGTCCCTGATGATCTGGAACACGACTTGGACCCCAAATATCAATATGAAAAAACTCAAATGGAGAGCTACTGCTCCGACTCTGACAACTAGGGAAGACAGACCGATGATGCTTCCCTAACTGACAAACTTCACAATCGAACGACGAGCGATGTGAGATCTGAGGAAGGACTTGATGCAGACTTTGAAATGGAAGATGACCAAAGTGCAGATGCCATAAGTAAGAAGAGACAGGTCCAATGGAATTGGATGATGCTCCAACGTAAGGTGTATGGACCAATCAATACAGCCCGCCTTGCTTACGGCCATGTCCTATCACGTTGCCCGTGAGAATGTCCTGAAACACAAGAGATGATGGGTCAAATATCGCTCGACAATGTAGATCCTTAGTAATCTGACTAATTGACAGTAAATTCATTGAGAAATTAGGAGCATGGAGCACATTCTGCAACTGCATGGTAGGTGTTAAGGTGATCTGTCCCAGTCCTGTGATGGCAGAATGAGTCCCATCTGCTATGATGGCGGTCCTTCCGGGGGAAACTTGCTTGTAGGATGTGAGTTGGTGTCGATCTCCACACAAATGATGTGTGGCACCTGAATCTACAATCCATTCTGAGGTACATGAACCCTGGTAGAAAGCAGAAGTATGAGTACTACCTGAGGAACTAGTTTCTACAATAGCAGCAACGTCAAAGCTGCTCTCTGAAATTGGTGGAGTACTGGTTGGTGGCATGATATCACGTAGACGAGACACTAGGTCATCCTATCGTGGATCCGACGTTGGCGTAGCACCATGATGTTGTATCTATTCTGCTGCACGCGCAGATGCTGGTAAGTCATGCGTAGAGTAGCATGTGTCTTCTATATGACCAAGGTTTGAAAAAACGAAAGGCGGAACGAGGCGTTTTCCCTGAAAGCGAGGCGAGGCGTAGCCTCGAGGCGGTCGAGGCGTAAGCCTCAGTTTTGTATAGAAAAATAAATATAAAATATATAATACATATATTTATTGATGAAATAATATAATCTGACAAACATATAGTATATAACAATGTAATATATGATGATACTATGAAGATAAGAACATGAAAAAAGGATATATCAATGACTCAATGCCATAAACCTTTCTAAATTTCTACCTAATCAAACGAAAATCATTGGTTATAACTTATAAATATCACTAAATAATTATCTAAAAGGGATTGGCTATAGTTGTCATTATAAATATCTAAGGTGTTGATATGAATCATATGATTTGAATCCTAACTATATGGTCTACTATACCCAAGTGAAGAACGATTGTATGCATCCCCCCTGTTGCACCATACCCTACCAGAACGGGGGTCTCGCTGCATCCCCCCGTCCCAAATTTTTTTCTTTTATGAGGATTCGAATTCGTATACACATTTTTATATGTTTAAGGATGTAATAGTAAGCGTCACTAAAATAATTTGGCATGTTAATGGTAAATATGAATATGAAATAGGTCAAATTCAAGCATATGAATATGAAAGAGATCAACTTTAAGCATACATTTTGCATAAATTAATAGTTAGATATAATTAATAGTAAATATGAAGTAGTTTGCTGAAATAGTTACACGTAATTAATAGTAAATGTGGAGTTATGAGTACGAAAGAAACATCAGATTTAGGCATTTAACTTGTATAATCATTATCCTAAACAAGTATATATTTATAAGCTTCTCAAACCACCATGTAACTATCAAAATCATACAATAAATCTTCAAAAAAAACAAAAACGCCTCGGAAAACGCCTCGACCGCCTCGAGGCGGAACGCCTCGAGGCTACGCCTCAGCCAGTCGAGGCGCACGCCTCACTGGACAAGGCCGAGGCGCACGCCTCGAGGCTAAAAAGGCCCGCCTCGCCTCGAGGCGTACGCCTCGACCGCCTCGAGGCGCGCCTTTTAATACGATGTATATGACCAATCTGATGACAATAAGTGCACTGTAATCCACGACCACGGGCAACCCTACCACGTGGTCCTCATCCACAAAAATGAGATGAATTGCCTCATCCTCTAGAGGCTGCCATAGCAGAAGAATTTGGTACCGTAGTAGGGCTTGAGATGTTGATTTGGCTCAATCGCCGAAAGGCCTCCTCTATGGGAGAAATGGTAGTATCTGCCATAATCTGAGAAGAAGCCACCTCATATTGTGAGTCAAGAGAGGCTAGAAAGACTCCCACCATCGTCGCATTCCGATATATCTTTAATTATTCTGGAGTAGCCGTGAGAGGCATGAAACTGTGAAGCCTCTCAAACATTCCCATCAATGCAGTGTAGTTGAGCATGCAGGGGTCGATCATTCTGTTTTATCGTAAAAATGTCATGTTGTAGCTATAGGATTTTTCTCTCATTCTTGGCTTGTGAATACGTGGCAGCAAGAATGTCCCACATGGCTTTACTAGTAGGATGATGAAAGACATCATTAGCAATATCTGGAATCAAAGTACCAGACAACCAGACCTAAGCATATGCGTCATCAGCCTCCCATGAGGCATACAACCATGTTTTCTCCTATGTCTCATCCTCGATAAGAATATGTTTCTTACCCATCGACTTCATTAGGCTCATGAATTACATGGCCCATAATTCATATTCGGATCCATCCATCTTCACAATAAGCGCAGGACCTTTGAAGGCGCATGTAGTGGGGATCTCGATCTTACTTTCTGACATGTTAAACAGAGAAAACTAGGGTTGTAGACAAGATAAGTATTGGTCTACACTGATATGATTAGGTTTAGTTGCACATGTAGACCTCTATGCAACCAAACCCAACAACTTGGAAGCGAGCGGAGAGCCCCTTATAAGATGACAATCAAACCCTAGGGGCGGTGAAAACTTAGGGATAGTTAGCGCACGAGCACAGCCGCACGAGAAGGCGGCGCACAGGCACAGCCGCATGAGAAGTCGCCTCGCGTGAAGGCAGCATGCTTCGGGCTGCGCGCGTGGGGGTTGTGTGTGAGAGAGCAGCGCGCTTGCGCACGAGG
The DNA here is from genome assembly GCA_037367405.1 of Ottelia alismoides. NCBI lineage: Eukaryota > Viridiplantae > Streptophyta > Magnoliopsida > Alismatales > Hydrocharitaceae > Ottelia > Ottelia alismoides. The sequence goes on from JAZKJV010000689.1 coordinate 237,786, forward strand.
GGGTGGCGCGCGTGGAGGTTGCGCGCGAGAGGGCGGCGCACGTGGGGGGTAGTGACGCCCTTGACGACGCCTGCGTGTGGAGGCTTGAAAGGTGGAGGGTTAGGTTTAGGGTTCGGTACGAGAGCTCCGGTCTAGGACCGCCGCTCTTATACCATGTTGGGAACAGTGTTGTCAAAAGTCCTCCAGGCACTCACCTAGGCTCCTAAGCGAGGTGCGGCGAGGCCCTAGCACCTTGCCTCCTGTCAGGTGAGGCGTTTTGTCTCAGGCGCCACTCAAGCGAGCGCCTGGCTTGAGGCTCTAAGCACCCGCCTTGAGCACCTAAGGCAAAAGTAAGGCTTTTGCTGATTTTGTGTGATTTTTATCCATATTTGGGTTTTTATATTAGATATAAGTATCATTAACACGCATACTTATACATATGCACACACATGTATATGTAATTTACACACACTTCTATTTCATATATGTATACATCTACATTCATGTTTTAGTTCTAAATATTATATATACTTTTGACTAAAAAGTGTATATTCTTCTCTATATATATTAGCTTGAAGTATTATAAATACAAATATATATACATATAAATAGACAAAACACACATGTATACATAGGCATGTATGCACACTTATACATAAACACATGCACATGTATGCAAAGATATACGCATACAGATACACATACATACAAATACACACATAAACACAAATATTTAATACATACATATATATATGCGAGTACATGCATACGTCATACATGCACATATTAATAAATAGTGGATTGATCGTAAAATATAATTTGGTGATAATATATACATACATATACATATAGACATGTACATGCACACATTTATATACATGCTTATAAACACACCCACAGATATGTTGGAATGATTTTAGATTGAAATATAAGCTATACATACATATATTTACAACTATACACACACATGTACACGTACACATTTATATATGTGCATGTAAACACACCCACAAATATATTAGATTGTTGAAAAATAAGTTATGCATACATATTACAATCACACATATATACACGTGTTTATGTGCACATATTACATAGACTCATGCATAATTTTATTTTTATATATGGCGTCTTGCTTTTCTCAGGCGAGCGCCTAGCGCCTCGAGCGTTTTGCACCCCCTAGCACCTTGGAGGCACCTCTCGCTTTTAACAACATTGGTTGGGAAAAAATAAGCATTGTGTTTATTCCTTGAGCCTTAGACTCTCATATATATGGAGAGGTCTATTGGCAAATTATATAAGGTAGACAAACGAAAAGAACAATAAATAAAAGATAAAGAAACATAAACTAAACTTCTACACCCTAGATCCTTCACCACCTGCAAAACCTACATGTGCTACCATCGCATCCCCTTCCTCCGCACGTTGTCATTGCAGTTCTCTCCTCGGACCCGTGCCTGAGCTGCAAGGGCACTCGAATGACAGGTGGACCATGGATCTCAGTCTAGTGCCTCAGCACAACACCGATCCTGGATGCGACGTTATCGGCCTTAGTTGTTCTGATCTAGCCTATTTTGGCCTATTTTTGGTCTGATTTTACTCCGTTTTTGGTCTGGTTAGAGCGAAATCAGGCAATCGTGGACTTCGTCGAGTCCTGCAGACGAGTTTGCTTAGGGTTGGTTGTGGTATGAGTCTACACCCACAACCACCCTCATTGATGTTCGTGTAGATGCCCTAACATATGTCTATGGTCTCAATCTTGTACCAATCCGGCAATGTATCAGAAAACATAGTTGATATTCCATCCGGCAATCTAAAAGGGAAATACAAATCGATGCAACCTACGTGCAAAGCGACCCAAACACTATGCCCGTAGCTAACATCAAGTTCAACGTAATAATGCTGGATAAATGATTAAGTAATACTGGGAGATACAGTAACAGAAAAACTAAATGAAATGAATTCAAATTGATTCTAGAAAATTAATGGATGGCAGACAGTAATAACTGGAAAACAAGGACAGTTCAAATTGATTCTGGAAAATTAATGGATGCCAGACAGTTAATAACTGGAAAACAAGGGCAATATATAAGGGAAATACACTGCGTATCCAAGAAGGGCGTCCAAACCAAAATAGTTAACGGACTCTATATTTATTTATTTTAATGCCTACAGATTGTAAACACCATCAAACCAAAATACTGTAGAATAGGCCACAGTCAATGGGTGACAGAAAAAAATGGATTTGGGGTTAAACATACACAACCGGCAGAAGAGGAAAGGTGCCGCACCTTAGACCTGATTGCGAGCAGCACGGAGCGGCGGAGGGGAAGCGAAGGTCGTAGTGTTGGCGGAAACGTTGGCTGCACGAGAAAGTGGTCGGTGGGTTGACGAGGGGCGGCAGTGGTGAGATCGGATGCGGTGCCTAGTTGGAGGAGCGGGTGGGATTTGGCAGCAGAGCAGGGGAGAGGTGGAGTGCACTGGAGATGTTAGGCGGCACAGCGGAGGTCGGAGAGGCGGGGACGGCGGTGTGGTAGGGAGGGAAGGGGTGGGTGGCGGTGGCGACGAATGGGGAGGGTTAGGGATTCAGGAGAGAGAGGGTGAGGCTGAGCGGAGAGGAAAATAAGTACGGAAAAATAATCTCTCATTGTGCTCATGAGATGTGGTCATATAGGTTAAATTCCATCGAATAAATATAAGGGTTTATATCACTTGTGCCCCTTCCGAGATATCGCAATATCAGTTATGCTCATATATTTTGGATAATATCAGTTGTGCCCCTCATTTCTTTCTCCGTTATCACTTGTGCCCTTCCGTCAGATTGACCATCAATGTGTTGACTTAACCATGGTTTTTTCAAACCTTGGTGCAGTTAAGAGGGGTATTATTGTCCAGACATCTTCAGCTTCTTCCTCCTCCATTTGTTCTTCTTCTTTTCTCTTCATAATTTCTCTCTTAGTGACACCTTAATGCATCCATCGAATCTCTAAAATTTTTGCATTTTCATGGATATATCACTCATTACGGATCAAGCGGTGAATTTTATTGAAGTTTTTGATGAATTTTTATGAATCAATTAGTAAAAAATTTATCTTAATTTAACAAAAATTGAACTCCAGTTTCAGGGCGCCGAGGATGCCGGCGCTGTTGAAGGTGGTGGTGATCTTGTTGTTGCTGCCTCGCTTTCTTGAGGCCCAAGAGATCTCTCCATCTGGCGGTGCACCCGACGGCGTGCGCGGGGGGAGAAGGCGTAAGGGTCCGCAAAAGCCGATGTAGCTACCTCCGTCCGGAGCTTTTGAGGGGGAGGAGATCCGGTTCCTGGTGCAGGCCTAAAGTGGAGGGCAACGGGGGGGAGGGGAGCGGAGGGGGGGAGGGGGAGAGAGGGGGGTGTGCAGGGGGCGGAGGGGGGAGGTGCGGGGGGCGAGGGCGACGGGGGGAGGGGTGCGGGGGGCGGAGGGGGGTGTGCAGGGGGCGGAGGGGGTGTGGGGGGGCGGAGGAGGAGGAGGATGAGGAGGAGGAGGGGGGGACGGTGGCGAGGCACGTGGGCGGAGCAGAGGGCTCAGGGGAGGCTGTAGGAGAGCTCAAGGAGGAGGACGGAGGAGCTGTGGAGGAGGAGGAAGAGGAAGAGGAAGAAGATGGGAGAGGAGGAAGAGAAGGGAGGAAGAAGATGGGGGAGGAGGAGGAATTTTCTGTCCTTTATTTTATTTAATTCCATTTGTGTCCTTGAAGTTAACGTCCGTTTGTATTGGTTATGGACGGTCACTAACTCGAGGGGTACAAGTGATAGATTAGCAAGAAGTGAGGGGCACAACTGATATTACCAAAAAGATAGGGGCATAACTGATATTGCGATATCTCAGAGGGGCACAAGTGATAAAAACCCTAAATATAAATTAAGATCAAAATAAAATAAGAAAATTGAGAAAAAAAATATGGATCTTTTACAAATTCGAGTAAATTAAAATTCAGACTCAACTACTAACCTCAAAATTATCCTATGGCATAAACTGAACAGAAATAAAATAAAGGGATTTTATCACTTGTGCCCCTCTGAGATCTCGCAATTTCAGTTATGCCCCTATCTTTTTGGTTATATCAGTTGTGCCCCTCACTTCTTTCTCCGTTATCACTTGTGCCCTTCCGTCAGATTGACCGTCAATCAGTTGACTTAACCATAGTTTTTTCAAACCTTGGTGCAGTTAAGAGGGGTATTATTGTCCAGACTTCTTCTTCATCTTCTTCCTCCTGCATTTGTCCTTCTTCCTTTCTCTTCATAATTTCTCTCTCTTAATTACACCTTCATGCATCCATCAAATCTTTAAAATTTTTGCATTTCACGGATATATCACTCATTATGGATCAAACGGTGAATTTTATTGAATTTTTCGATGAATTTTCATGAATCAATTAATCAAAAATTTATATTAAATTAAAAAATACTGAAAGTAAGTCATGGGGTGACGTAGGGGCGACGGACTAGAGCACGATCTGGGGGCGCGGGGGCAGCGAGTCTAGGGGGCGCGGGGGCGTGGGGGGAGGTAGGGTCACGGGGGCACGGGGCCTGGGGGCACGTGGGGAGGCAGGGCAGGGGGCGCAGGGGGCAGTGCGGGGCTGGGGCTGGGCGCGGAGGGGAGGTGCGAGGCTGGGGCTAGGCACGGAGGGAAGGTGCAGGTGGTAGTGTGGGGGCAGAGGGGAGGTGCGGGGGTGGAGGAGGAGGAGGACAGAGACGGAGGCGAGGCACGTGGGCGGAGCCGGAGGCTCGTGGGAGGCTGCACAAGAGCTCGAGGAGGAGGAGGGAGGAGCCGTGGAGGAGGAAGAGAAGGGAGGAAGAAGACCGAAGAGGATGAGGAAGAGGGTATAAAATGACCATAACCCTTTTTCTTAAATTAATACCGCTTATGTCCTCAAAGTTAACGTCCGTTTGCACTGTGGATGGACGGTCACTAACCCGAGGGGCACAAGTGATAAAATAGCAAGAAGTGAGGGGCACAACTGATATTACCAAAAAAATAGGGGCATAACTGAAATTGTGAGATCTCGGATGGGCACAAATGATAAAATCCCTAAAATAAAAGATATGCGTAGGGCTTTTCATATTGCATCACTAGCATCGACTATCAATCAAGTCATACTTACAACATCATGGTCCGGATATAGGTGCGTCGATTTTACGCATATGCAAATAAATTCAAGGTCCCAACCTTGTGCTTGAAGTGAAAGTTATATTCCTAGAAGAAACTAACCAACTCAGTGTAGCGTTATTGAGGGTCTTCTGAGAGTTCAGATAATGCAATACCTCATTATCAGAGTTGAGAATAAGCTTGTGCTAGATTAAATAATGCCCTCTGCCTCAAGTGCTTAAGGTCTTGTACAATGATATAAAATTCAACATTATACGTGGAATATCGCCCTCAAACTTTGTTTAACTTCTCATTAAAAATGTCACAATGCATTATTCTTGGCCTCAAAGGGCACATATCCCAGTGTGTGAGGCATCACAATTCACCACAAAAATTTTGGAGAAATCTGAAAGTGCGAACACCGATGCATGGGTTCTTCAATTTGTGAAAGGAATTTTTACACCTATGACCATATATACTTTCATATTTCCAGATTGAACCATCTATAATTCCAAATTACATGTAAACCCATGCTCACCTCCCATTTTCAATATCTCCACCACGACACGGTGATTTCCCCATTCACCACAACCTCCAGGATCCTTTGCTGTAGAGAGGATTGCAGCAGAGGTGTTGTAATACTCTTTATTTCTTTTTTCTGATTTAGTTTCCAAAATCCAACCTTATGGATTGAAACTTAGATTAATGTTCTAAATATCCTCCAAATTTTACCTAAATCCTATATCATTTACTATTTTATCTTAACGGTTGAAAATTTGGATCTTTTTTAAATGGAGTTTAAGTTGCTTAGATCTTGACCGATTGTTTGTCCATTAAGATAAAATAGCAAATAATCTCATATTTAAGTGAAATCTGAAGGATATTTAGAACATTGGGGTTCTCAGCTGCTCCCTCGTAGGCTCAGCAGTCAGCCCCCTAGCATTAGGAGCTGCTGATTGCATTAATTAGTATGAATTGCAGACTTTCGTATGTGAAAAGAAGTTGCTCCTGGCTGAACTGGAGAGGAGTGTCGGAAACTATGGATCTTAGTGATGGCTTCTAGTACTAGCCAATTCTGAAACGCTTGAACCTTGGAAGGGTCAACTTGGAGTCCACTAGTAGACACGATGTAATGCACGAAAAGTACTAAATTAGACGTGAAAGAATACTTGTTGAGGTGAAAATATAATTGACGGGTTCCCAATGTCTTCAAAACTTGACGCGATTCTGTCAGGTGGATGTCTTCAGTCGTATTGTATACCAAGATATCATCAAAGTAGACAATCAAAAATGTTCCTGTGGAAGTTTGCAATACATGGTTCATAATGCGCATGAAAAGTGCTAGGAGGAGACAAATCAAACGACGTGATTGTCAACTCATAAAAGCACTCATGCTACATTCTATTCATCTTCGGGCCAAATCCTAATCTAATGGTATTCGCTTGCGAATCCATCTTGGAAAATACGTTGGCATCTGATAACATGTCAAGCATATCACCTAAACATGGAGTAGAAATTGATAATTGGCAGTGATCTTATTGATGGTGTGGCTATCAACACACAGTCTCCAAAAGCCATCTTTCTTGGGTATGAGGAGAGCAAGAACAACTGAGCTTATACTCTCGCAAACATAACCTCGTCGCAATAGGCTTATGACTTGCCTATTTATCTCCTCGTGCTCACTCGAACTCATCCTTTAGTGCAACAAATGTGGTAAACTCGCTCCATGGATGGGACCAATATGGTGCTTAATGTCTCATAGTGGGTGCAAACCCTCGCGTAATTCTTCAAGCATAATATCAACAAACTTTTCGATGATCAATCACATTTCAAGTGGAACATCCACATGAGTCATATCTTGTTCGTGCACTTGACATCCTACCCATGCACAAATAGAAGAGCTCCCCTAAACTTTATGTTGAAATGTTTGAGCTTCTACTATTGATAAGGAAGTATAGGTGGGAGGCTTCATTATAATCGTGTTTATTGGAGCATGTGGGGTTATTAATCGAAGAGAAACAAGTTATAGTGGGCTAAGGGCTTCGTACAGCGGTTTGAGAGTTACACACGCCTTGTTATAACATGGAAGGCCATATCGCGATATATCGGTGATATATCTGTATCTTGCTGATACAGTCGATATTTGGCCATCCAAAGCTATTTTATTCACAATCTCGATACAATATCGGCGATATGGCATCGATATATCCTATCGATATGGTACCAATATTGATGTCGATATCGATATGGCCATCCTTGGTTTATAAGAAAAAATGCATATTCTACTTGCCATGTGTTCAATGTCCCAATCAAACTGCCATGAGCATCCTAGCAGTACATGACAAATATCCATTTGCACCACATGACATCAGATCCCATTCAATCAATGTACGAGAAATTAGCCGTATATGCGATCGTATATGCCCATGCAGCTTGAAGACCGCACATATTTCCAGAAATGGTGCATTATGTGCTCCTCCATCGCATACGACAGCCGCATATGCAGTATTATGTGACCCAACATCCCCATCTCCTCTCTTTTAGGTTCGCTTTCACACCTCCAACTCTTACTTTGTTAGGATGTAAGAATATGCAATGTTTTTATATCCAATTCATATCTATATGCACTGTTTTTATGTTTTGCTCATATATTATTTGTATGGGTCTATGTAATGCATCGTCTAATACTTTTGTATGTGTGGATTAAAGGTTTACTCATGTTTTCCTCATGTGTTGCATATTTTTAGAAATGAAGGGAGTTTTGTTATATGGGATGTTTTTTATCTTCTTGAGCTCCACTGTTATTACATAACTTCAATAGTAATATTATTTGTAGCTACATGTTTATTTTTAAGTACCCACTTAAATGGTCTAGTGGTAATGCAGTGTGCCTACCACCCAAAAGACCATGGTTTAAATTCCCCCTGCGGGGTTGCATTAGGAAGTCGACAGTCAGCATAAAAAATAGTCTAATCTTTCAACATGGATTTGAGCAAGAATCCATGTAACCAACTTGACTTATAGTGGGAGAAGGCTTCACCATTTTTTATATATTTTTTGAAATTGCAATTTAGAAAACTACGTAGAAGCCGACCCTACTTAATGTGAGAAAAGGATTTGTTGTCGTAAGAAAACTACAAAGAACCGCATATACCCCGCATATGTCCTCATATACCACTTAATCAATATTCGGTTACTTGTCCAAATGCATAACCATACCGCTTTCCTGAACCTGATCATGATACATTGGGCCCATTTGAAAAATGGATAAAGCACCGATGATGTCAGAATATAATACATCAGAGCAATGCTAAATTGTGTAAGTTCTCAAGAGTTTGTGCTGTCAAGTACAATTCATCCACAAGGTGAATGCAATCATGCATAGGATGTATCTAAGCCAACATTCCCCAGTATATCATAGGGGATGAGCAAAATACTTGAGGGTAAGATATCAGTGACTAAAAAACTGTTGCACAAAATTAGGAGGAAGGGATTAGTCATATTCCCACTAACTAGGGATGAAAACGAATGTGAATATATTCGTATATGATCTGCTATCGTATTCGTTTTGTACATATTTTGACATTCGTATTCGTATTCGTTTTAAAATGGACGCGGATATGGATATCACTTTGACATTCACTAATATTCGCATTCGTATTCGTATGTTCGTTTTCGTACATAAGTATAGCAATATATTTATTTATAAATGTGTGTAACTACATTTTATGATTGCATTCACCATTGTTGATATAGTTGTTATGAAATCACTATATCTACTGTACATATTTTATGTGTAAACCATCCTAAACATTTATATTTTAGTTAATCTATTAAAAAATTCTATTATTATTCGTATCTGATTCGTATTCGTTTTTATGGTAACATATTTTTTAGTCAATATTCTTATCTATTTTAAAATGGACAAGGATATATGATTATACATATATTCGTATCCGTATTTAACTCTTTTCATCCCTACCCCTAACTCATAGTTGTTCAAGTTCATCTATCATGGGGTAGCAATAGTAAATACTTTGAGCTCTTCCTCCAATGGTTCCTAATCATCAACAGTGGGATCTTCGGATTCCCTAGTAGTATAAAGATGGGATACCACAATCTTGAGATTCGGGAATTTCATCGCTCGATGTTACAAGGAAAAATGAGTTGTGGTCACAAAAATATGTCTACGGATCTGGAGCTTGTGGCCACCGAATTGATTCTGCCCACAGCACTTCGTGGCATATAGCCGTACCTACTAGTCTCGTTGTGAGTGTTCTTTGAACATGAATATGTCGTGGCCACTACAAGTAACCACAGAAATTGTCATGGCCAAAGTTTTGGTATGAATATCCTCTTTCCATCTTCGAAGGCTTTGATCACAGAATTGGGGATATAGAAACTAGTGGCCACAGAATTATCATGACCACAAGTTTATGTGGCCACGTTCTGTGATCACAACTCGTTTTTCTTGCAGTGCCATATCTTTTAAAGCGCCCGAAACATGTGCATGTACCTACTACATGCCGACTTTCTAAAATGCATGATCCTTGGCTTTGATGTTGGATGGCGAGAGATGGCAATGACTAGTTGCTTGGTGTGCATTCCACTTATGGTGTCTATCAATATGGTTGTGACTTTTGTTATAAGCATGAAATCAATGGTTCGAAAGGTCGGGATTGGCAATGAAGTGGTAGTTGACAAGAGATATATGCATTTTTCGGTGCTCTGACTATTCTAGCCTCTATTCGCACGACACGATCAAAAGCTTCTTCCACATGGTGACAATGGTGACGGTAAAGCTCATCATGGATGGCTTAGCGAAGTTTTATATGCAACGAGCGACTTCTTGAACCAAGTTGTATTGCAATCAACAGTGGTGAATGATGGATCGAAATCCTTCAGTGTATTGCACATTCTCATTACTCGATAACTTGCTTCTACTAAAAAAACTGATTCGACCATCATTACACAAGCTTCGGAAAAAATTTCTTACATAGAAAAGGATAACTACTTGATTTATATCTATTTCATCGACATATGTGATCAATAAGGATTTCAAATTGTTCCCTCAAATATTCATCGGAAATTAATTCCAAATACACAAGAACCTAGAGAAATTGGTGCTGCTAGAACTCTAAAATAGAGAGAAATGAAATATTAGAAAGAAAATGAGTGTGTAATCGCTTAGGGAGCGACAAGCACACATAAAAGTGATAGGTTATCAATTCATCAGGAACCTTGGATATTACAAGCAGTTGCTCCTCCGTTGTTGCCATTAAAATTGAGCATTGGACTAGGCTGAATCGAGTCCTCCTTGACCCTACCCAAGCCCATTTGAGTAGATGGGCTAATGGGTCGAGTATATCACATACAACAATAAAGACTTTCCCCACAATTACGTAGGGTCAACTACATGGATTTTCTTCCTCCATTCAGATATATTTTGGATTATTCCCGAGCTTAAATCTAAAAAACTAAGATCCCTTCGGATAGTATTATTCCAATACTTATTGGGCCATCATCGCCATCTCTTAACAAACTCAATATCATTAATCTTACATCTTCTAGTGCATCAACTGACCACCTTTGCAAATGGTCAAACCATGTTAAGTCATTTTTTTTCATCCTTATCCTCAATAGATGCTACACCAACTTTCCTTTCGATCCCATCATTCCAAATCCAATCTTTTCGTGTATGATCACTGATGAATCTACATTTCATCACCTTTATTCGTTCATTTTGGTCATTAAACCCTAGCTAAATGCATGTATATATCATTATTTTGCATAAATTAACATTCATTATTTTTCATGTAAATATTATATAAAATATTGTATTTAAAGTAAAAAGAAAATAATAAAGAAAATAAAAAATAAAATACCAAAGATATTTTATGACCCTAAACCTCGAGACCTGAGCATCATGATGATTGTGTCGACAATGAATAAAGTAATGGGAGATAAAGAGAAGAAAAGAAACCCTGATTCATCAATGCCCAATAATATATTTTGGGACCTATTTTATTCTTTTTTATTTATACCTTAAATAAATAAACTTTGTATAATAAAAATTTTAGATAAAAATACATAAAAAATACAAAATTTATCACATAAAAATAATGCAAATTGTGCATTCTACATTCAGAATAACAAGCCAAAATCCAAACTTTATGGACATGTATCTTCTCCATATGAACTCAAAATTCACCAAAAACATTTTAATTGTAATTACCTTTAATTAGATGTTTAATGAAGGTGATCTCATTCAATTTGAAATTAAGATACAAAAGTTAGATTTTAGACCCCTATTGTACATTATACCTGAATAAAATAATCAATTTATTGTTTCTTTATATTTTTCACTATTTTATCTTTATAATTTTATAAATAATACATGGAATAAATGTATAATTAGAATAAAAGAAAACAATAAAAAATGTAATAAAATAAATTAGTATACTCAAAGATATAGATGAATTATATATGCATATACCTATACAATAAACATACATATTTATTTAAGTGTACATATTAATTCAAAAAAATATAACAAAATATATTTATAAGTATATAAATACGTTATAAATATATAAATTGTGTATATAAAATAATAAAATTAAAAATTAAAATTTAAAATTAAATACACCATATATAGGTAAATTTGCCTATATTAACACCTATAAAAAGTAACACTCAACAAATAAACTCGAATAAATAAATAAATACTAGTTAAAAATACTACATAAAATAATAAAATTTTTCATATTTAAAAAACTAAAATCATTTCTGTTGATTTATTTCTATTTTCTACTTGTTGTTTTGTCGTGTAGCTTGTTTACGTAGACAAATTAGGAGGCAGGGATTGGTGACCTCGTTCAACACCCCCACACCCTCCTTAGACGGATCCAAGCTTCACACCTTCCCTTCTTCTCTTAATTTTGAGGCTCGAACCAAGCCCTGAAGCATGTTAACTTCTTCTGTACATATCTTCATATTCCAAATATCTCTCACATGGACACATGACCTGATTGAGTCAACCCTTGGGTCACATGAAAATCCTAGATTAAGGAGGCATGGTATTTATGTTATTCATCCGCCTCCATTTGAAATTGGTACCTCTTCCACCAAGTAAACCCTAACCCTAGCCTCGGTTGAGACTCTTAGTGACAGTAGGAGTGCACTCCACACTTTAGGGTCATTTTTTGTGTTGATCCGAGGTTGTCCAACTCAACCACCTCCTTTATCGTGAGCTTGCTCCATGTCAATCCAGATAAGGTAGAGCTTCATCATTTCTTGTTCTTTTCATTCCCAGGTGTAGCAGTGGTGTAGTGCGGCCTTTAATTTCCTTATTCTGACTAGTTTATTGTAAAATCCAAAAATATAACCCATCGGAGCTCCAACTCCAACTTTCTATTTCCGCTCCTTATGACCGTCCTTTGTCTCCGCTATCGCCTTCAACATCTTCCCCCAACATTTCTCTATGCCCCACGCATCTCCAATCAACTAAATCCTCTTTCAATCTGGATATAGGTGCTTCTCCTCGGCCATACGTCGGAGCACCTCCACCCGAATAATCTTCGCTTCATATTGACTACTCAAAGCCTGGGGAGGCTTTGTTTTTGTTTCCCCTATCTAGCCCTACAGCCCACCCCCTCCTTGGATGGATCCAAGACACACACCTTACCTTCTTCTCTTAATTCTGGGGCTTGAACCAAACCCTGACGCATGTTGATTTCTTCTGTACATATCTTCATCTTCCAAGGATCTCTCACATGGACCCATGATCTAATTGAGTCAACCCTTAGGTCGCATGAAAATCCTATATCAAGGAGGCCTGATATATATGTCATTCATCCGCCTCCATTTGAAATTAGTCCCTCTTCCACCAAGTAAACCCTAACCATAACATCGATTGAGACTCTTCGTGACAGTAGGTGTCCACTCCACACTTTAGGGTCAGTTTTGGCATTGATCCGAGGTTGTCCAACTCAACCACCTCCTCTATCATGAGCTTGTTCCAAGTCAGTCCAGATCAAATAGAGCTTCGTGGTTTCTTGTTCTTTTCGTTCCTAGGTGTAGCAGTGGTGTAGTGCAGCCTTTTATTTCCTTCTATTCTATCTTGTTTATTGTAAAATCCAAAAATATAACTCTTCGTAGCTCCAGCTCCAGCCCTCGATTTCCACTCATTCTGACCGTCCTCCGCCTCAGCTATCACCTTCAGCATCTTCCCCCAATATTGCTATATGCCCCGCGCATCTCCAGTCAATTAAATCCTCTTCGGATATGGACAGAGGTGCTTCTCCTCCGCCATACGTCGGAGCACCTCCACCTGAATCATCTCTGCTTCATCTTCACCACTCGAAGCCTTGGGAGGTTTTATTTTTGTTTCTCTTGTCTACCCTGCAAGTATCGATGAGAAAGCCCCCCTTTGTAGGGATTTTGAACCCAAGAAGCACTCCTAAGCACCTCGAGCTTCTAGGACCTCGTTGAAGGGTCTAGACCCTTCTGAGACCACCATCTGATGCGAAGGAGTAGCATCTCCATTTTGCACCAGAATCGAGCTTCCCAAGTGGTCGAAGGAGGGAGGAGGAGCCGATCGAAGCTCGTCTCACCCATGTTCTTGACCTGTTCTTCCACCCATCTTCTCAGTTGGCTAATCAAGTATCCACGTCAGTCAGAGCGGGAGTTGTTGGATAGATCCTCTCCAACACCGTCAGATCAGAGGGGTGATCTTATATGGGCCCTAGATCTGTGAAGCGTCATCGGTCGTCGAGAGGGCAACGCATGTCCAGGTGAGAAGGCATCCACCGTCCGATCCCACGCATAGGGGTAATTTTTCCTAAGACCCATGTCATTTTTGTAATTTCATTTAATATTTAAACTTTTGTCTATAGTGTGAAAGTTTTGAATATTTTGCAGTTCACCCCATGTATTCTCCATATCTGAACTTAGGACCAATCCATGTCACCTCACATGATCATGCACGTGAGGGGACTGAGTATTTGTACCTAATCCCCCCTATGGTTTTTTGTATTTTCTTTAAACTTTATTTTTGAAATGTTAGTGTAATATTTTCTAAATATTTTTCATTTAGCCCCCCAAGCTTTGTATTAATTGTAAAAATAGCCCTACGGGTATTATTTATTATATATGTCTGGGAAAATTGCATTTTTGATCCTATTATTCTCTGAAGTGTTCGAGTTTGGTCTAGAAGCTTTAAAGGTTCACACAAATGCTCTTGCTATATTGTATTTTTTGTGGATTTTCTTTTGTTAAAAGTAGTTCCCAACCGTTAAAATTTGTAGAAAATTAGGATAAATACCTTATATAATATTTTATCACATATAATTTTATTAAGGTAGTTTATCATATATTTTTATTTATTAAAAATAAAAATAGAGTTATTTTTCTTGTTTAGCTTATAAAAATACCAAAAAATATAAAAATGTTTTGAAAAATTTCAAAAAATAAGTTTTTATTAGCTTATTTAGCACCTACAGGAAAGAAATCCCTATGAAAAATAAAAATACTCAAAATTAAAAAGCTTCAAAATCCTTATAAAAATTATAAAAAATCTGAAAAATACCAAAAATATTTATTTCTGTTTCTTAATTTTTTCTATTACAATTCATATAAGTTAAAAATATTTTGAAAATTTTGAGGCTTTTATCTCTTTTTTAAATTCCAATATAATTTAGCCTATTTATCGTAGTTACTATTTTTCTTTATAATTTAATTAAAAATATAAAGAAATTAGTAAAAAAATTTATGAAAATATAAAAACAAATAAAATTATATAAAAACCCAAAAATATTTTATTTTGTGAATTTTGAGTACTTATAGTTATATTTATAAGTATAGAAGCTGTCTATATACACATATCTATATATTTATATTACTACTATTAACTATTATGAAAACTAAAAATTGTAAAATATATAAATAAATAAGGATTATAAAATTAATAATCTAAAAAAGAAATTTTTGAAATTTACATATTTAAAAAACCACAGAAATTTAAAAATCCTTAAAAGGCTAAAAAACAATCATTGTCTTTTAAAATTAGTTTTAGTTGCCTATCCCCCATTCTCCTTATGTTCGACCTTGCCATACTTGTGACTATAATATTTTGTTGTAGGCTATAATAATTTTGTTATTGACACTTGCTTACGTTGTTTCATCTTTGTGACAACTGGACAGAGATGAGGGGCACGCGATTTGTGGTTGTTATTGGTTGCGCGAGAGTGGCAACACCTTGGGCTATGTGGGAGGGTCATTTGATTGAGGAGTGAGTGACCAAGGTGACGACCAAAAATGGAAGGGGCAAGATGAAACGTCTAGGCGGAGAAGGCATTGGAGGAGGAAAATGGGGTCCTAGCCATTGGATCTTGCAATCCAACAGTCGAAAAGGAGGCGCAAGTCGAGGGTTAGGATCAGATATGATGATCTGATCCTACGACAGGTAGCACGACGTAAGGGGACGATAGAGATGTGATCTGGAGTCTCATCTAATGGTCGTGAGAAGAGGAGTGACATGGAGGTAGCAGAGCTGTTGGATGATGGGAGATCTAACGGGTGAAATGAGAGCGGAGGGGTATGGCTTGGATCTCATCGAGAGAGAAGATCCAAGGGTGGAGATTTGAGCGGGGATCAAAGGATGAGATGAAGGCAAGGGAAGGTGGATCCAAGGGCCAAGGAGCAGACTGAGTGGCGCACAGAGAAAGGGCCACGTGGAAGGCCTGTAGGGTACCATGTAGCCCAATCAGATTATTCAGAAATTGGAAAAAAATTAGAAAATAAGAAAGAAATAAAAGAAAGAAGAATTAACAAAAAGTTAAAACATCGAAGTTATAGGGTCTCGAGGAGTTCTACAAGTTTCATGTTGGACACAAAGTCAAAACAGAGGAAATAAATAAGGAAATATTTTAGGAAGCATTTTTAATAGATAAAAATACTACTTTTAGTGGTTTTGTTATTTTTTGTATTTCTAGTTTCTTTTTTTAAGCCAGAATAAATATCTACAATAATTACTCTAATTTAAGGTGTTTTTAATAGTGAATAAAACAAAGAAGAATAAAGGAAATAAAAAAGATTAATTTAAATATAGAAATTAGGGTTAATTATAAGAAAATGGTTTTTTGTTAATGATGCGAAAGTAATGAAGATTTGAATGAAGGTGATTATGCTCTGAGGATAAAAAGATAGTATAGTGATGATTAATCAGAGAGTCATCAAGGAGTGTTGGGCGTAGAGGAAGCGATGGGACATGAAATGAGGGTGAAAAAAGGGACCAGAGGACAGTCAGAGGATGATGAAGATGTTCATCAAAGCTCAGCTCCTACAAAATATGATTTTGGTTTTTAGAAAAAGCGAGATGAAATTAAGAGGAAATAAAAGCTAAACTATCCTAAGCTATGTTCTAGGAATCGAAAAATGCAAAAGATTTAGGTCCATCAAACCTGGAGGGACTAGGAGCAGGAGCTCACAATGGAGACGGCCGACGAACTGGATCCTCCTCTATTCACGCCTAATTCCTTTCGATGAGCCCTCGGTGAGATGCATGTTGTCACCATGAACCTCAAGCACAGCTATGATTAGGGTTTATGGTGGTTAAGAGAGATCAAAAATCAAATCGATGATAGTGACATGCACATATATAAGCGTGTCTTTGACTGTGAATCCCAACCACAATAGTGATCCATTGATCAAAAAATCGAAAGGGCGTGAAAGTTTGTCGATCGAGTAGGAAAAGTCAAGAAGGAATTAGCCTAAAAGAATAATTGTATTGGGCATATAAAATTGAGGTAATCGAGGGTCAAGGCTTCTGATAACTACATGAAGAGGGTGGGCAGAGATTTGACCCGAGTCCACTTGACCATGATTGGGCTACGTCGGCCAGAAAACGACAAAATCGCAAATAAAAAATAAAAATAATTCAAAAAGAAATATGAAATGAGTTTATTATTTTTCCATAAAACATGAAAAGTTTAAATTATTTTATGCAGTATTTTAATATGATTTTTATTTATTTATACAATTTTATTTATTGTATTTTAATTTTTACGTGTGTATTTATAGGTATATTATCCTATAAAGAACATATTTTCTTTTTAGATTTTATTATTTTATATACATAATTTGTATAACTATAACTTAATTAGATACATATAAATATATTTTTATTGTATGTTTCCGAAGTCACACTTAAATAAAGATGTGTATTTATTGTATAGGCATAAATATGTATAATTCATCTATATATTTTAGCATGTACTTATTTTAATGTATTTTTAATGGATTTATTTTATTTTTATTATGTACATGTATTATGAATAATATTTTATAAAATTACAAAAATATAAAATAATGGAATATAAAGAATAAGTAAAATAAAAACTTTATTCATGGATACCCTACAATATGGTCTAAAATCTAACTTTTGCATCTTGGTTCTAAATTAAATGAAACCACCTTCATTAAATAGCTAATTAAACGTTATATCCAATTAAAGGTTATTTTATTGAATTTGGAGTTCATATGGGGAAGATACATATTTGGAAAGTTTGGATTTTTATTTATGAGTGTAAAGAGTATAATATGCATTATTTTTATGTGAAATAAATTTTGCATTTTTCTATGTATTTTTATCTATAATTTTCATGAGAAAGTTTACTGATTTGATGTATAAAAAATAAAAATAAAATGTGTTCCAAAATTAACTTATTAAAGCATTATAAATTAGGGTTTTAATATTTTTTTGGCCTTTATCTCCCCCTACTTTATTCCTTATCAATCTAGTTATCATGATGCTTAGGTCTGGGGGTTTAGGGTCATTCGATACCTATGGCATTCATTTCTTTTTTTCTTTTATTTATTATTTTATTTAAAATTTAAATACATTATTTTATATAATATTTACTCAATAATGTGTGTTACATTGTGTAAAATAATGATATTTTCATGCATTTAACTATGGTTTAAAGGCCAAAATGAAAGAATAAAGGTGATGAAATGGGGATTCATCACCATATTTAGCATACAATATGTTCTTAATTAGTCTTTCAAGTGCATGTCAGAGATAGTGTTCATGTTGGTACTTATCCTTGAAGTAAATAGGCACGTCATCAATGAAGACTACTACAAAGTCATCTAGGAATTCTCTGAATAATTTATTCATTAGATCCATGAAGCTGCTGGTGTATTTATCGATCCAAAAGGCTTAATTAAAAATCATATTGTATGTATCTAGTTCGATAGGTTATCTGGGGAATATCCACATCTTTAACTTTCAACTGATGATCCAGATCTTAAGTTAATCTTGGAATACACATTTGAACCATGCAACTGATCAAAGAGATCATCTTGGTAGGGGATACTTGTTCTTTATTGTCCTTTTGTTTAACGGTCTATAGTCGATGCACAACCACATCGACCCATCATTCTTCCTCGCAAATAAAACAACTGCACCCCATAGTGAAGTACTAGGATGAATGAATACTTTATCTAACAATTCTTGTAAATGTACCTTTAACTCTCGTAATTCCACTGGTGTCATCCTATATAGAGGGATAAAGATAGGTTGAGTATCATGTGTGAGAGAGATTTCAAATTCAACCTCTCACTTAGGTATTAATCCAGGTAGTTCATCTCTAAATACATCAAGAAACTCGTACATTGTAGGTACATCTTATATCACTCTGTCTGACCCTGATGTAGTTGTGCATAGGCTAAATAACCTTGGCACACTTACTCTAACAATTGTTGTGCCTTCATAGTAGAGATGTATTTGACATCATCATTGGATATCTTTCCAATAAATTGCGACTCTATCGAGTTAGAAGCGTGAAAAGTTACTATCTTCTGGAAACAGTCAAGGCATGCATGATGCTTTTCTAATAGTCCATCACTAGTATGAGATCAAAGTCATCTATTTCGATAAGTACAAGGGAAACATATAGTTGATGTCCTGTTATATGCACTACACAATTATTTAGGATATCTTGGATTACAAATACTTGTCATCCTAGACACGTCTTGGTATCTCATAATCTTGGGATGAATTAAGACTAAAGGTTAGGTCCTATACGTCTTAACAAGATGTATATAAGGAACAATGACTTGTGAATGATACTGCAGTCAATTATTAAGATCAAAGGATCTTAATACATCCTTACTTTTTGAATACCGCTCATAGTTGTCAATTATCGAATAACTTACTGGAGTAACCGAGCTCTGAAATCAAACTATCACGACCTCAATTCTGGGTTGTCGGATCCTCCCATATACATATTTGATTACTCAACAAATAGTTTATTCAATCATCACAACTAACATTTAAAAACATACTGTATTTAAAATATTAAGAAGGAAGTATTTCAGCATTGTTCCATTCACAAAATAAAATTTATGTGATACATTATCTCACTCTAACTGTTTACATGTACAACAGTTGGAAAATAATACGTGAAAAGATTACCAACTACCTTATAGAGTAATGCTACTGCGATTGGCTAGATGGATATTGCCTCTATGATGACTCTCCAATGCCAGTTGGATTTTCATAAAATATAGGAAAGAGAATGAGTCAGTGCTCAATAATGAAGAAAAGAAATATAGACCAAGCATGATATTTGAAAAGTTCAACAAACCAAATTATACCGTTGTTCTTTTATTCCATTTTTATTTTAGTTCCTATCCATTTTAATCCCCGTTGGGAAGACTGGTCCTCTCCCCTCCACGGACCCTGAAGCTGTGGATACTCCATGCATGGAGATTGCATTGATCTGGTGAGCTTATGCCCCTACACATCACCTCAACCAATCCTCCTATACTACCCTGATAATTTCTATTTTCTTTATTATATAGGGTTCCAAACCCTCAGCCTGATAAAGAAAGAAGCACACCGTCCTTGAACGGTAACTTAAAATCACAAAATCTTTAATTACATAAACTAGCGACTTTAAATATATGATATCGTGACCCATTCACTATCCAACCACCCGTGCCTCCACATGTCATGATCGCATCTTCAGTCAGTCAACCCGCCTAATGGAAGCCGAATACCATGCGTTGCAAATAATTTATTTTGCACGCTCAACAGATCCAGGTAACTGTGTGCCACATAGGTTTGGTCTGCAAATACAGATGTTCTTCTGACAAACCTACAAGTTGCATGCCCGACCTGTAGTATTTACTCCAAGTCTCCTTATCGTCAAAGATGGTATGAAATTTGAAACTAGATATCATTTATGCCATATCAATTCTCAACTAGTATCGGTATCATTTTGCAAAATTATCACAACAACTACAACGATGATTCATTCACCAATTCTATTTTACCAATTATTTTAGAGTAAGTCATGATACATGCATGTGAACGTTCTTAAAAAATACCGATCGTGATAAACATGCATTCTTATCCAATTTAACTTGAAAACTGAATAGCAAGAGGAAGAATTTCGTTACCTAATCAAGATCTCTCTTTCTCTCTCGCGTATGCAGTGTTTTATCGTGATAAATTTTCAGAAGGAATGATTTACGGCTCCTGAAATGATCGAATTTCACTTTCGTATCAATAACACTAAGAACACACGAAAATATAAAGAACGAACGAAGAATGCGAAGAACATATTTTCTCTCGTAATTTCAGCATAACATCCCCTTATACGGGTTGATATCTCTAGAAAAATTTTGACAGTGTTTCCCCTTATCTCGGGACATATTTCAAAAGAAAAACAGAAAGAGCTTCCTCTATAAAATCACCGAGAGAAAAACAACAACAAAATAGAAAGAGTATAATAGAACTACAAGCAATGGAGAGTCGGTAGACACCACGTATCGTGGGTGAGTAAGGCGTGTGATGTATCACAGGGTACACTGACGTGCCTAGATGCACACACCTAAGTAGGATGTCATACAAATTTCTCCACCAAAATAACTATAAAATCGATAAAAACTGCTGAATAGGCAAGTCTCTTGTTAAGGGTGAGTGAGTCATACGAAGAACATGTATGCTCATTGATAGCCTAGCTGCCCACACCCGAGCAGAGCTATGCTCAAATTCCTTCTCGAACCATAACACAAAATGACTTGGAAAGAAAGATGAATCGAAAACCTAGCTTGAAAAAAGAAGATGAATAAAAAACCCAACTCAAGTTAGAACTTACTTACGAAGCTAACCATGAGAGGATCGCACCATCTTCCTCCTCCTCTTCCTCCCGATAGCGCTTCTAGCGCTTCTTGTCCACCTCCCTCTCCTCCTCCCAATCTCTCGAACCTTGCCCTGAGGGAAGTGGTAGTAGTGGAAATTGTAGAGAATGAATGGGTGGTGGGCTAATTATTGGCTTCACAAAACTGCTAACCATAGTTAGCAAACCATGGTTTAACTCTTAACCGCAGTTAGCGGTCCATGGTTTGGCCAAAGTTTAATCGAAACTTAAGGCTTAAGTTATAACTTTCCAGAAGCTACTATATTCACTAATGATGCTTAATTAATGCTAATCATGATTAACTTTTACTAATTGTGATTTACTTTCGTGACTTACGCTTAACTTTTATTGATCTCTTATTACTGTTCGCTAATGATGACTCATGGTTTTTAATTTTTTATTAATTTCTTTAACCGTGTTTAATTAATCTTAATGACAGTTATTAAGGATTAATGACATCTTATGTCTCATTACTTCTCTTCTTCCGAAATCATAACATTTTGAAAAAAAAGCCTGATTCACATGAAAAAAAATTCTACCGATTTCCTTTTGCCGATCTGGATCTTAGTATATAGGATATGAGAGGATATGAGAGAGACCTCGTGGTTTTATACGTGTTCTCCTGGATCTTATTCACACGGAAATAAATTCTACCGATGTAGTGCAGTCAGGTGATTCAATGGTGTATATTATTTGGCCATACCGGTGGCAAAAATGTGATAAACGTTGGATCATTCTTTTGTTTAAAGTGAGCATTCGTGATAAGAATTTGATAAGAATGATCCAACGTTTAAACAAAAATATGATCAAATGAACCATAGAATTAAAACTATAAATTCTGCTGAACCGACCGACCGGGACTTAACCGGTTCATGAACTTAGCCGCTTCATGGTTGATCTTGTCCGACCAGTCGATTCGGTCCAAAATTTCAAACCATGGTTTAAAGTGCCTCGGGAGAAAATCGAACATAGTACTGCCACATGAAACATAACTCTAAGGTAGCGTTCGGCTACAGGGGTAAACTCCCCCTTAACCCACACCCCCCTCTCTCCCCGTGGGCTCCACTTTATTTCTTTTTTAAAAAATTAAATAAATCAATTTTACATCATCAATCCTATCAAAAAATAATATATTATACCATCATATCATATAAAAATTATAAACTACTCCACTTCTACTCACTTTTCCAAACTTCAATATAATCACATCACAATAACTACTCACTTTTTCGAACTTCAATATAATCATATCACCCCAAACATACTTCTAACCCACCTACAGTTTAACCCTCAATCCAAACACCAAAATTCAAAAACAGGTTACCCCTATAAGTTTAATCCGTCTTAACCATAATTTAACTTGATTGAACATAAACTAGATCTTTTCTCTCTTTTTTGAAAAAATATCAAAATCTAATAAATAAAGCACATTTACATATAAAAGGAAAATCGGGATTTGGATCACTTGGTTGCACGACGATACTATGGAATATAGTAAACTGCATGCATCGAGTCAAAATAATATACACCAAACATTGGTCACACAACCACATGATCATCCACAGCAACTCACGTGTACCCAAAGCACACCACCACCTTTTATTATCACTAAATCTACGAGGGAAAAAAATATAAAAATGAACATCTGACAGGGGGCCAATCAATCACACAGGATCCACATGCAAGCGAGGGGTCCAAACAAAACCCTAATTTCTGGATCCCTGCAAATCAAGGCCCCTCCCATGGCATTATTATCTTCACATCACTCCCCCTTCTTCTCCTTTGTCCCCATTTCCAGCTTGGAGGCTACCCCACCTCTCTGCCGTTGTCTAGCCGTGCTCAGCCCCTGGGGCCGCCTCGCAATCACCGTGGCCACCACTGCTGTCACTCGGCCCTTTCCCGAAGTCTCCATTGTCATACGTCCGCCTGTTTTGCATATGACCCCTCGTTGTTGTTGTTTCTCGTCTTCTTTGTGTTGTCGATGATGACCGTTGTCAAGGTTGTGCTCGTCTTCCCTCTCGTATCCATCGTCGTAAAGATAACCCCATCTCTTCGACATATTTTCTTGATAGTATCGCGCAAAAACCGCTAGCATGAACACTGCAACAAAGCATGCATTGACTTTACTATATATACTGTCGTGAGCGTGAACCTATGAGACATGAAATCCCCATGACAAGAGAAGTTATCCTCTAGGCAACACACAATTGCTAATTATCGGATCTAGGTGATGAATCCGTCGAAGATGAAGCAAATTCTATTAAGGTTGTTTTAGATCAGTGCATATCAAGACATCCTTATCTACTCGGCACCCAACATGTTGAGAGTCTTCTTACAGAGGTGGAGCTCACCTGACCATACGCGAGCTGAGGTGGAAGAAAGGTTCCATATGATGGTGAAGATGGCGGCTACGACAGCCTTCTTGTGGGTACATGACTCCCATGCATCCTTGAATCTTTCTAACCAAAATGTGCCTGTGCCAAAAGGTCGCGTTGGGATTTGATAAAATATAATTAGTGATTTTCTACAAGAATTTAAATAAAATAATCAAAATGGGGAGGAGAAGGTTGAGAAATACCATATCGATATATATGCGAAGAGTAAGATGAAAAAATCCTTGGGATTGTGAACATCCCAAAAAAGGCTGTCAAAATAAAAAATATATACATGTAAGGAAAATGGGCTATATAAAAAATTATAAAAAAAGTACCACATTTACATTTTAGTTAAGAAAATGACACATGCATATTTAAATAATTTTGCTAAAAAAGAGAAGGTAAAAATGTTAGTTTAGGTGGATAATTATTTTACCCACATGATTTGATTGGGATGGGAAAGTGGGTGCCTATGGAAACTTTTATGATGGCCTAAAAAGATTTCAAATTTTGTACATGCCTACCTAAAGTTTGAGTTTTTCACAAGTGACCTTCGAGGTCCTCGTAAAAAAAAGACTGTTTACCTCAAAGAATTGTGTGCAATTACCCTTTTAGTCCTTGTTTGAGTTATGAGGTTGCAAAATACATGTCCCTTGCTTGATTGCGAATGGTCCCTTGAGAGCGACATTTCGCCCATTCCGACCGAATCTTAGTTTTTGAGGTCTCCCTACGAATTAGGCAACTTGGTCTCGTCCATTGCCTCTACTTAAGATGTTTTTTAGTACCTTTAGATGGAGACATTTATATAGGCAAAGTCTAATGACTATGTTGGATGTTGTCTTGTTTTAGTATATTACTATGGAAAGCAAATGGCCAAATTAGTAAAAGTCCGGGGAAGTTGTCCAATTATACACAAAACAGAAGGGAAAAAATGAAAAGAAATTACCTATTTTACCCATGGTCCAAAAGGTGATGGACCCACCACACTGTGCAAGAGCAAACAAAAGCATGGCCATCTGCCAATTGACACGTGTTAGATCCAAATAAATCCAAATAATTACCACTTGGAAGAAAGATCCATACAAAATGATATTAAAAATTATGTTTCTCTACTAAAGTCTACATGTATAAGCATGTCTTAAAGGGAAAGAGAAAAAATCCTAACACTATAAACATAATCCTATGTAAATATCTCGCAAAATATGAGAGTGTGTCACAAGAACAGAGAAATATTATTTGACAACTTAAGCTTAAATATTCCCGATATTTTGAGCCAAAATCCTTGGGAAGAAAAAGGTTATCTAGGCCGAGGCATCTCGTATGTAACTAGTTGATATCAATCTCACGATTTTCTCGAATGCATTGTTTTTAAGACGTCAAAATACAACAAAAAAATGAAATATGAATATAAAGAATTTTTACACAGTGCCTTTAAGAGTTTTTTTTCAATTACACATATGCTCCCTTTTTTCGCAGTCACACTAATGCGCCTTTATGCTTACAAGTTTTACAACAATTCGCTTACATTCGACATTACACTAATAAAAGGGTGAAAGTATGAATTATGTAAGAATATACCGACATGAGTGCAATTTGCAAAAAAGTTAGTGGCATAAGTGTTATGATAAAAACTCGAATGGATTTAAAATACTACCAGCTTTTAGTCGCGGGTAGAAAAAGTGTTATTATTAAGTTCAAAAGTAACATGGAAAAAAATAGATATGAGAGTTTTTCTAGGGGCATTGATGCAAACATAAGAAGGTTGAATATGCCAGAGAAATCGTAATAATAGAGGAGTTACCTTCATGGTGGTCGAAGGGTCGCCTGAGAAGAGGGCCTTTAGTTTGGCGAGGATCTCGTTGAGATAAGGTAAGAACATCCTTATAACCACAAGTGCATCATCCTCTCCCACCATCCACCTTTCCTCGCTTTCTCCGCAATCAACCACTCCCCTTAAACAAGATGGAAAATAAAATACAAGTGAGGATCACTTTTTTTTAAAAAGGAGTTTGCACTCATACCCAAGCAAACTATTACAATTACACTTATGGCCCTGCCTCACTGGGACCATACCGAACTTCTACCTCAGAACATAATATGGGTGAGGGTGTGTAAGTAGAAGCCTCACAAGTCACAAGGTCATTGTGTGCATATGGGAATAATATGAAGACAAGCATGATGTACAATGTCTTGTAGGGGTCAAAATGTAAAAAAATCCAACAAAATGAAGTGAAAAGTTCATGGCCTCGAATTTCAGCGAAATTCGGTCGAATTTCTGTCGAATATCGATATCCAGTCGAAATCGAAATTGGACCGAAATGACCGAAATATGGGAGTCCTAGTACAAAAAATGACCAAAATGATCGAAATTCCGATTGAAATTCCACCGAAATTCCCTCAAAATTCTGTTTTGGTCGATACTAAAATGGCGACCGAAACCGACATTTAGGTCCTTGGTGAAAACAAAGAGTAAACTTGTACGCAATTATAATTTAGTCCGTATTATGTGGTGCGGAAGGTTATCAAAGACTACACTAGTTCAATCGATCCGACGAGATTCGGAGACTGTCGTCCACATTTGCATCGATTAGTATTCTGATTAGTCTTTAAGAAGGCTTGAATTTGATTAGGAACATAATCTTGTTCATGCAACTGCTCAACTACCAGATCATTTAAGTGAACTAATTCTGGATCTAGGAATATTCAAATAAGAACCCTACAGTTTTCCACATTTGCAAAAGCACCCCTAGATTTTCGGGTAAAATGTGCAAGCATACCTGCGGAGGACGGAGTTGAGGAGGAAGATGGCAGCGAGATAGAACAGACCCAAATAGGAAACCCCGGAGATGAAGCTGCGGAGAGAGATGCACAAAGCAGCAAAGATCAAAATTATTCGATTTCGCATTAAATGGCAAATCTAATCGATTCTTCCAAACTCACTGCATGCCTGAAGTTGAGATCTCTGGTGTAGGAAGTGGAGATGAAGAAGAACGTCCCCATCCCGAACACCAGCGCCGATCTCGGCACGTCCCTCCACATCACCAGATCCACTTCCAAATCGCACCAATTACCCCGTCAAAGATCTCGATTTTTGTTTGTTGAAAATGCGGGAATTCGAGTTCAGAGCAGTACCGATTCTCTGCTTCTTCTTCTCTGTTTCCTGCATGCTGATCGCCGGAGTGTCCTCCTCTGCTTCGGCTGCGGTGCATTCGAATCACGAAAAAGATCGAGACTTTGGGATCGGACACCGAATTTAACGCCAACCCTATTCGATTTGATGTCGAATTGTCATACCTGGAGGCGATTCCGCGACCGGGGGATCGATATCCGAAGGTGGATCAGTCTCCGGCAACTCCACCGGCGGGTCCTCGGCGATGTGCGGTGGCGCGTCCTCGTTGTGGATCTGATCGACCACCTTGTCTTCCTCCACGGAATCGACCTCCTTGTCGTCAAACGCCTCCTGGCAGACGTCGACTGCAGCAGCGCCGGGGTCTGATTCCGGCGGGTCGATGCCGTTCTCTTGTGCCGGCGAAGGGTTGCATCCGGGGTCCAATTCCGGCGTGTCGGTGGCGGAGGGCGGCTCCGGTGTCATCGTGGGCGTCTTTCTGGGGGCGGGGGATGGGACGTTTTCGGAGTCTGGCAGCTTCCAGCTCCGGCGGCGCACGAGCCGCTTCACGGGGCTGTCTCCGCCCACTGCGGGCGGTGGCTTCTTGGGTTGCTCTGTTCGTGGAGGCTTCGGCGATCTTCTCGGAGTGGGGGGTGCTTGCTGATGGAGCATTGTTTGTGGGGATGGGGAGGAGAGCGGTGGTGGTGGGAGTGAGAGTGGAGGTGTTGGGTTAATAAGGGTGTTGTGGATTTTGGATTTGGGATTGGATTTGGTGGAGCTTTTAGTTTAGATAAATCCAACTCCTTTTCCATGCAAAAGGGGTTTGGAGATGGAGTGAAGGAGAAGGCATCACATGTGCCTTTGGTCATGATAACTATTGTGAGGTTTTGGGGTAGGTTAAGTTCATGGTAATTAGAGTTATGAATGAATCTTGGTAAGAGAAGGACTTTACCGTCGATTTCACGGTCATTGCAAACGACGGGTGCGAGGAGAAGGTGTATATTGTTGTTCGGAGTTTAGTAATATACAGACAGCTTGAGCTTCTTCGTTCGTTCATTCACAATGCAGAATGGTGGGTAGTTAGAAAGGGGGATCCTCCTCTATGATGCTAACTTTGTGTTGGGTTTGAATCTTCTTAGCGCTAGTTGAAATATGCATACCTCACTATGGCAAAGCATGTGACATAATGTGACCTTGATGTGTGGTTATCTTCATAGTCATACTAGTTGCAAGGGAGCAACGGAATAAAAAAAATAAATGATGAAACCACATGATTCGAGAACACTTCTCAAAATCATTTCATCAAGATCACAAATGAGTAATAGAATTACCTCTTGGAGTGTGTTTGTGATCTCTTATCTCTAAATCAAAAGATCTCCTGTCTCAAGTCTGATCTGTCGACGCATGCACTTGCGGACGCGTGGATGAGATGTGTGCTTCCCGCAATCCAAGTTGATGATCCGAGCGAGGAGCCTCCTGAATTTGTCTCACAAAATTCGTGATCTTCCTCACGAGCAGTCGATCCAGCAACACAACGGCAAGATAGGGATGACGATGCGCTCTACAACAATAATGTGGGCGATCACAATATTGAGAGAGATGGAGAGTTTAGACATCTATATGAGAATGCGAGAGAGACGACTTTCAACTCAAGGGGTTGAAGTTGTGTGTTCATGAAAGGGCAAGCCCTACCCTTTCTTTTATAGTATATTGGAAAATGGAGATATACTCCTAATCTCAAGTCAATGGCCATGATTAATGTTGCTTTAATTTGCAACGGCTAATTAATTTAAGATAAATCAGATATATCCTTTCAGGATAATTCAACTTATATTAAATCAATTAATATATGGATAATTAGGAAGAGAAAAATCCCCTTTCTAAATATAGGGGTGGACGTCTACCTTGATCAAATCAATCTATATAAAAATGCAGCAACATTTATGACATAAAAATTCAAATGTAAATTGATTTTACAATTAATTATTTAATGTGAATCCAATTCACCTCAACATTTAATTTGTAAATTCTATTTACAGATAAATCTCTCTAACATATTATAAATTTGGTTTATAATATCCATGATTATTATGGATAGTGATATCCGCATTAATCACATCTTTGATAATTAAATCATATTTAATTATCTAAAATGACTATTATCATGTGTTCAAATAACATGAACCATATTCACATTATTCATGATAATTAAACCATATTTAATTATCAATATTTCCAATGTTGAGATATATTATCTGACAATAGAAATTCTTTAACTCTTTCAAGAACAATGTGCTTCATCTGTGTATACTTCAAAATAAGTACATGGTGATTGTACTATCCATGTATATTGACTTGAGTATTGAGTTCATATCTCAGAAACCTCTCAAAGATGCTTGATCAAATCAAACTATCAATCTAATCTTCTTATTGCATCTGAATCACATTTAGATCAATGTCCGATATTTGGAATAAGATCATATTACCAATCTATTGAAATGAGTCACTAAAATTCAAACCTCTTTCATCACTTCCTCTGAATGGAAGTGACATGGTTATACAATCACATCACCCTCAAGTATTCCTAATACCTGTACATCATGCATACTGGAAGACATAGAATAAACTCGATGTTTTAGATCATATTTGAATTGTCTCCTTCAGGGTTTCATCATTGAGTTTCTCATTTGATCATTGGAAGTTGGCATCGATCATATACTTTCCAAAAGCATATATCATACCTATAAATTTTGTCATGCTTCTAAAGTAAGACGACCATGCATGGAATTTAATCCCAATATCTCATGAGTGAGCTCATGTCTTCTGGTTCAATAGAGAACTTGTATGATCCCTTTGAGAGATCATATTACTCATATGCCCTCATGTGCACACCAGCTCTCTGGTGTATAGACCTTGGTTAGGTCATCAACCTAATGGTCCGCTTAATGTACACGTTCAGACATATAGTAATACATATGTCTTCAGTTAGAGGATGCATGCCTATCGTGACAGTATACGAGATAGGTCTTTGATATCTCGTCCTCGTTAAGTCAACTCTTTGACCTAGCTTACCTAACATCTCCGAATATCTATTTCTATGCAAAGGACCTGCATTAAGAGGTCGATCAAATATCAACATTTACAGAAGGGTTGTCATCTCCTTCTCAGATTGGAGATCCTTTCTTAACAATCACTTGACGGTGCTTGATGAGTCATCAATCTAACTCCTTAGATATCATCTAAGCACCAGCCTCTATAACCCTACTGATTATTAAGACGGCCAAGCTACATAACCCTATTTGTACAAAAGGAACTGTTATACAAATTAGTTATTTTTTATTTCAGATGATAGAATGATTTGCAATAACATTTATTGCATAATGACTCGCCATGTGCTCGTATGTCCAACACATATATATAATAACATTTATGCAAACTAATATATCAAGGCTCTCATCTTTCTCAATATTCACTCTCCCTTGGAAGCAAGGGGATCGATTTATTTATTTATTCACTTGGACTAAGGTCAACTTATACATGTCTTCGTCATAGTGGTTTGTCTCATAGTGCATCTTAGTCAACGTTTTGTAAATAGATGCTCAAAATTCATGTGCCTTATAATATGCATTTCATGTCACGAAATGGAATCGATCCTTTGAGGTAAGTACCAATAACAAAGTTGATGCTAATCTTTGCTTCCCTTCCACGGCATGTGAATGCCTCCAAGGGCTCTTTTGTTCGTGTCTCCTTCCTTATTACTTTTCATATGATTCTCGGCAAGAACAGGATTTAATAGCCCTTGGAAGTTTACCTGAACATGATAATCGATTTTCCGAGAAATGGAACTGAAATCGGATAGGAAAACGTTCTTCGTTAAGACAACTGATGTTTTCAAAGGTAGACTATATTTTTTAAAATCAAATCTGTTTTTGAATATGAATACGGATGCGGATATGGATACTGACGGATATTAAAACTATCTTACCATATTCTTAAAAAACAGATACGGATGTAAAACAGAAATTGATCGCATACGAGTAATATTAGAAATACTCTATAGAATCGACTTAAATATATATGAATTAGATAGAAAACACATGATATAAAATTAATAAATATGTTTATATCATAAAAAGAATGCAAATATGTCAAAAGAAGGTATATACAGATACAGATACAGATGCTTGCGGATATCAAAACGATATCCATATTCGCATCCATTTTAAAACGGATATAGATACGGATTTCAAAATCTGCATAAAACGGATACGGTGACGGATCAGATACAGATATATCCATAACCGTTTGCATCCCTAGTCGTTGCCTCCCAACTTGGTATGCAAACGGACGGATCCATTTATGGATACGGCTGCCAGGATACGGTTATGTTCAAGATCTCGATTCAGTTCCTTATCCATTTTTGAATACGGATATGGACACATATATTGACGGATGATAATTAAATTATATTACCATATATTTAAAAAATAGATATGGATGTAACATAGGTACTGATCGCATACGAGTAATGTTAGAAATACTATATAAAATTTTACAAATTGGATGGAAATACATGATCTAAATTTACTAAATTGTTTATATCATAAAAAATATACAAATATGGTAAGATATAATTATGTTATACAGAGTTAAAAATAAATCTATGATAATCGTGCGGGTCTTTCGAGCGCCAAACTCTTTTCTTCTAGGTCTGACGGCAGTCTTCAAAGCCCTAATTATGGTCTCGACTATCATGCAGGTGTGGGTGCGTGAGCCCAAAGACCTGTCTCAATAAGGGGATGATCCGATTTTGATGAAGTAGCTCCCCCCTCAATATCACTACCAAGTTTCATCTAGGGTGTTGAAGGGGGTATGGAATCGAAACGTTGTGGAAGAAAGTGAGGCGAGAAGCGCATTTATCCCGGTGGCTCTGGAAGCAGAGTTTCATGAAGGGCACATACCCTCCTCTTTTGGGTCCTCCACGGGAAGGGGAGATGGGAAAATTACTAAAAGGTATAAAAGTAGAAAATGTGTTGAGGCGCTTGGCAGGGAAAGCATCAAGGTTTTTGAACGCAAGGCACATGTGGCCGTATTGTTGGGCATGGTGTGCTATTCAGGATTGGGCACTGGTTCCTCAATGAAGGTTCTAATATGGAACGTTTGGGGTCTGCGTGATCCAGATAAGAGGACCTTGGGCTCTAGATCCGTGGAATGGAGTTGTGATGTCGTTCTTCTTCAAGAAACGAAACTTAGTTCATGCTCCATCTTGGTTTGGGGATATTTCAGTATGGGTTCTCTCTCTAATTCAAGGCCATTGATGCATCCGAATCCGTGGGAGGATTGCTGGTTGCGTGAAATGGATCCATTTTGTTTTGAACGGAAAGGTACACGTGTACTCATGGTCCTTTTGGAGAACATTTCGATAGGGTCTCTGATTGCTTTATATTGTGTTACGACCCTTGTTCGCATAGTCTCATGTCTGAATTGTGGACGGATCTAAGAATGGCTAGGGTTGCTTTTTCGGAGGTTGTGTGGTTATTGGGAGGGGACTTCAATGTCTCATTGCTTTCTTCCTATAGGCCCCGATCGAGAGGAGGGCTGGAATCTAGAGCTGCTGATTTGCTGAACTGATTGACGCTACTAACACAAACACATGGAGACCATTGGATCTCGCTCCCATATTGATCATTTTTTGGTGTCTTCTGAGCTTCTGGATGCTTTCCTGGTGTCTTTTGCTACTACCAGACCTTGTATGGGATCTGAGTATACACCGATGGTTTGGGATTCTGGATTTCTTTCACTTGTACGAGGTTTCTTCCGTATGGAACGGGCTTGGCTGTAGGAGGATTCTTTTAGGGATCTGGTTTCGGGTCATTGGTCTTCTATCATTGTGTCAGGTTCTGTAGCCTCACGCTTGGCCCAAAAACTAACATCGTTATGTAAACGACTTTGTTCTTTCAAGAAGGAGACTAGAGAGATTAGATTGACTCATCATGCAACAACAGAGGCTAAGATTTCCAGAATAGATGCGCTTGAGGATGTTGGAAAACTGGATGCAGTGGAGTTAGAGCAGAGAGCTGCGATGCAAAAATTCATAATGACGAAGGATAAGAAGCAGGCCACAGAGTGGAAGCAGAGATCCATACATGTCTGGCTCAAAAAAGGGGATGATAACACCACCTTCTTTCACAAGTTAGCGAGTGGTAGACGATGCCTTAACCAAATTCATTATGTTACAATTAATGATGTTAGGGTGGAGGGTGAAGCTAAGATTGGACGGGCAATTGCAGATCATTTCCATGGGTTCTCAAGGAGAGCGGCTGACAGACCATGGAGATGGAATGGTCTGGGGAGTTCTCAAATTTCAGGAGCACACACAAATCATCTTGTTCAGAGCTTTACACCAGAGGAAGTGAAGATTGTGGTGTGGAGCTTAAATGCAAAGGGGGCCCCGGGTCTGGACAAGTTCCTGATCTTTTTCTATAGGGAATTTTGGCAGTTGGTAGGAACAAAGATGCTGGAGGTTGTTGAGGAGTTCTGCAGATGGAATGAGAGTTTGAAAGACATAACACATCACTTATCTTTCTTTTTCTACAAGTAATATCATTCTGAGAGAGTGGAGGATTTTAGGCCAATTGTGTTTTCAGATTCTATCTATCTAATAATAGCAAATGTATTGTCCATTGGACTCAAGAAGGTGCTGGAGTACATCATCTCACCCCTACAGTCGACGTTTGTCCCAAGAAGACATATTACAGATAGCATGGCAATGGCAATGGAAATTATCTCAGACTGGAAGAGAAGAAAGACGGAGGGCCTTCGTTGGAAGGTGGATTTTTCCAAGGCATACAACACAGCGGATTGATGTTTCCTATGGGAAACACTACATAGAAGGGGCTTTCCATGTATATATGGATTTCTTGGATGAAAAGATGTGTCACCACTACATACTCAGTCCTAGTCAACGATCGTCCGGAGGGTGGGTTTTTCCAGCCCTAATGGGGCATTAAGTAGGGGTGCCTCCTTGCTCCAATATTATTTGTTATCGCAGCTGATGTTTTGACATGTCCTGTAGATCAGTCACAACGTAATGGAGTCATGAAGGGTTACACAGTTGAAGACATTTTTGTCCTTCTACAATATGCAGAGGACACCATCTTCTTTATGAAAGGGGGGTGGCCGATGCCAGCGGAGTGGCTACTACCTTGGTTTTTTTTAGCGAAATGTCGAGGCCTGTGCTCAACCACTGCAAGTCTACTTATATCATGTTTGGTCTCTCTCATGAAGAATCTCGTGTGTGCAACAAGGAGCTACATACAGAGAGTGGCTCCCTCCCAATCTTCTATCTGAGGTTGCCACTAACGATGGGAAGAATATAGATATCTGACTGGTTGTCACTGTTAGGAAAATTAGAGAAGAAGTTATCGGGCTGGAAGGTTGCAATTCTCTCCCAAGGTGGGCGCCTTGTGCTTGTTAAGGTTGTTCTTTCAGCTATTCCTATTTTCTTAATGTCTTCTTACATGTTGCCAGTAGGTATTAGGAAGCACATCAAGAAGATGATGTAGCATTTCCTCTGGAGCAAGTCTGGTTAGGAGGGCGATGGTATGCACTTGGTGGACTGGGAGATTGTAGTATTACCAAAAGATGATGGTGGCCTTAGAGTTATCCGTTTGGAGTTTATGGATGAGGTTTGTTGCTTAAGTAGGTGGGCATGATTTGTGGAAAAAGTGGAGATATCTATTGTAAACTCATTCGTAGCATTCACAGAGTCGATCAACCGAACTAAATGGAGCAAAATCCTAATCAATCTTCCGCTTTCTGGAAGGGAATATTGTCATTATGGCCTCGATTCCATGATTTTTCATTCGATGTTGGAAGTGAAAGCTCTTTTGTTTTTGGGTCGGATAACTGGATGGTGGATGGTTCGTTCTCTCTCATATTCCCTTGATTGTTTGCCATAGCTACGAATCAAGGTGCTCGTGTAGCAGATTATTGGATTGATGGTAATCGAAGCCGTCCTTCTCGACGAACTTTTTTATCAGTGGTTAGAGGAGTTCTTGCAATTGGGATGGTGGTAGGCCTTCAGAGTTGGGATCACTGGGTGTGGAAGGGAAACTCCTTTTTGGTCAAGAAAGCTTATGGAACGATTTGCCAACCACCACCACCAAGGACATATGAATTGGTGAGGGATTGCAGGTTTATTTGGGGGTTGAAGTTACCATAGATAGTTGGCTTTTTTATATGTGGCTCCTTAGAAGATGTCGAGTCATGACAAGGGATCATTGTGCGAGACTGTTTGCGGATATATCAAACTGATGCCTATTGTGTGAAAGGCAATTTGACACTATTGAGCATCTATTCTTTCAATGCCCAATAATGAAACCCATTTGGGATGTGTTGATCAGAGCTGGGTACTAAATACTCAGAGTCTGGATCTCTTTTGGAGTTCATTGCTGGGTCTCAAACATCAACCCAGGGAGGTTGTCTGGAGACCTCTTGCAACTATTTGAACTATTTGGTTAATTAGAAATGGTGTTCTCTTTTCCTCCCAACATTTCTATTATGAAAATGTTTTTGTTTACACCAAAACTCTTCTTGAGTCTTTTATTATGTAAGGCTTTTTTTTATTTTTATTTATAATAGGGATACCTCCACGAGGCACAGATCTTAACCGCGTCAAGCAACGACGATGCTTCTTCTTCTCAAGCAACTAGGTGGCAAGGTCCAGTCCAACGCCAAGAGGTAAAAGATGCTAGGGACGAGGTCAAGCAACAACAGAGGGTGAATGGTGTCATTTTTTAAAAGGAATGCATAAAAAAAGGAGGGGTAAAAGCTGTGCATATATTAAAAAAGAGAGATAAAGCCGAAAAAATGATGAATGGATTTAAAAAAATGGAGGCTATGTATAAAAAAAGTCGTACGTAAAAAAGATGATTTGTGAAAAAAAAGTGAGCACAAAAAAACACGTATTTTGTTTCCCCAACTTGATGTTCCATGCACTTTATTTTGTCTAGTATGGGAGAAAGGGGGAGTAAAAGATAAATTCTTTAGGACTTCTACTGCTTGACCATGACTGACAGACATCACTCCAAATTGTTATTGCTATCATCTGTCTTCACCGAGCATCGACCACTTCGTCGAGTGTGTATCCTTGACTACTATTCTGTGCTTGACTTCTTCTTTTACTGGGATTCTTCTCCAGGCACGATAAAGATATGTTGTGATGACCTACATGCATGACAGAGATATGTTTTGGTGACCTGATATCGTGAGGACTATACATGCATGACAGAGAATACATTCCGATGACTTGAAAGTCGCAATCCCGTCCTCGAGCGAGGTCTTCGACTAGCAGCATACATATGTTCTTCTTATGATGTATTGTGTGAAGATGTGAAGAATACCTTTTCTTTTTATTGCAAGCTGCACCTTTCTCAATTCCAGCTTGAGGGGGCGTGTTGGAGAATATAATAGAGTGGTAATTGGATTTCAATCACCCTCCACTCATGTTTAGTCTCACATCTACTATTTGTGGGACTATGATATGTCTGTGAGTCTATATAAGGGACCCCGCACCTCCTGTACTTAATGAGAAATTTTAATAGAATATTCAGACACAATTCCGAGTAAAGAATAGCCATTCGAGAACAACTCCTCCAGAATATCCTTCGGGCCTATTTGGTTGCTGGGTTGGATTGATTTGGGTTGGGATACCTCTGTGAATAGTAAACTGTAAGGAGAGTTGGGAGGATTGAAAGGAGGGGTACACCGGTGTTCCCCAACCCAACCCACCAACCAAACATGCCCTTCCCGTGACACATCCTCATACCAAAATCTTGCCCATCATCAAGATGCCGCATAGGTAATGTTCCAAGATTTGTATATATTTGTTTCATGCATTTTATATCTCAAGAATATCATATTTTAATTTGATTAGAAATTTCTCTTGTGTTCACCTAGATGCCCCTGGAATTTGCTAGCATGTATAGACACATGTACATATCTAACCAGTTTAATTATTTATGTAGGACATGTCTTTCACAAATCTGATGTGGCTATAATTTTCTCTGTTGTTGAGATATTAGTTATCTTTCTTATTGTTTTCATATTTTATGTTTCTTTTGTATTCATTATATAATTACTCAATAGGTTTTTCTTCTATATAAGAGAACCCTAGGACCTCTCAATAATGCAATTCATTCTTACATTCCTACATGGTATCGGAGCGATGGTCCTAGACCGGAGTTCCCGTATCCCACCCAAGTCCTATCCCTACCACCCCCCACACACACCACTACCCCCCCACTTTCCAGCTATTGCCAACACCTTGGGCCACAGTCGGCCCCTTCAACCTTCATGCTTCTCCGTGCACCTCCGTGGTTCGGACTGCATTCTGAAACGGTCTTATTTTGATCGGAAAACACGATTTCAGACCTATAAATCACGTTTTCCGACTCTAGCCCGTAGTGAAGGTTGACGAAGACAATTATATGAGTCTACACGTATAACCAATCCTTTGTATGATCATGTAGACTCGCTCATATCGGTCTACTCGTTCATACTCGGGATCTGTTTGTATTACCAATGTACAGAATCAGATTAGTTGGATCTCAACATTTGAAGGTTACATCATTCTTCCTTGCAAGTTGTTATTTGCACTCTTGCGACATCTTGTTGGTGATAGTTCTAAGTTTTCGATTTTGGTGGTTGCGCATGATGCTTTAATAGAGATTAATCGTGTGCATCATGAATCCCTCTTCCATGCCCATGTTACAACAATTTGCCTAAAAATTGATATGTTTTTCTTCGATGTTGGGTACTTTGGTTGTAGTCATGAACGATGAGATGGTTACGTATTTTTTCATCGGTTCTTTTTGCATTTTGATTAAACAAAAATCATCATCTCACATTCTCTATTAGAAAAACCCACTTGAATGGAATTTCTTGTGCAGAAAAAGTATCTCTTTCTCTTATTCAAATTTCACAAGGTATTAGAAGATAGATCATACTACACAATAAACCTCGAGTAATTAGGAAATTGCATAACCTTGGGATAAGCCTTTGCCCACCTCTACCTCAACCTGAGCGAGGGAACAGATTAGCCCTCCCAGTTGAACGATCGACAGACTAGAGAAGTTTCTTCCTCTTATCTACATAATTCTCTGTCTTTGACTTGGTCCGCTGTCTGGATTTCCATATCCTCCCTTCTAGGGATCGAAACATTCAGGTATAGGTGTTATCATATGAAGACACGGATTTTCGGTGTGTTAAATGTGTGTGTTTTTATGTGTCGTTATATGCATACATGAAAATAGAGATATTCAAATAAATTATATTCAACTACAAACCAATAGGATATTAAAATATGCATAGGAGGATCGATCCACCGGGAGTCGGACATTTTTACGCGGATTTTTATTCTAACAAAGGCATTTTATACGTTATTGATATAAATTAACTCCTATTTTTGTTTTTACTCCAGGACCCTTAAAAAATAAAGTTGCATGATAAGGAATATACTTTGAGAAAATTGCAAAATAGTCCCCGACATACTAAATTTTAATTAAGAAAAACTTGAACAAATAAAATACAAATGATGCATAATATAAAATAGAAAATGAAAAAATGCAGAAATTATATCAAGGTTTAATAAAATTGCAACGAGGTTAAAAAAACTTAAAGAAAATAAAAATTACGAAGGGGCCCCCCCTTCTTCCTCAATCTGCTCAAGGGCGGCGAGAGGAAGATCGCAATGGAGATGCAGTTGTGCACGGTGGAGGGCGAGGAGGCGACGCGACTGTCACCCGTGCGGTGGAGGTCAGTGTGGAGGCAGACGATGGGTGGCGGCGGCGGAGCTTGAAGCTCCAAAATGGGTTCTCCGATCGGAGCCGAGGAGGTGGTTGCACACAATCCATTTTATGCATTTTGACATCCGTATCCGTTTTAAAATGGGTACGGATATCGATATCATTTTGATATCCGTAAACATCCGAATCCGTATTCGTATATCCGTTTTCTTATATAAATATAGTCATAGATTTATTTTGAACCCTATATAACATAATTCCATACCTTTTTTTACCATATTTATATAATTTTTATGCTACATACACATTTAGCAAATTTATATCATGTGTTTTCTATACAATCTTTATATATTAAGTCGATTCTATAAAGTATTTCTAACATTACTCGCATGCGATCAGTATCCGTTTGACATCCGTATCCTTTTTTTAAGAATTTGATTAGATAGTTTTAATATCCGTCAATATCCGTATCCGTATTCATATTAAAAAACGAATAAGAATACGATAATACCTTTATCTGTATCCGATTGTTTGCATCCCTAAACGTGAGTCATGATGATGTCCTGAGAAAAACAGAGATAGTTGTGTGACTTATTACTAGTTTTATGATATAGAAATAAGTGGATCGATTTTCTTTATCCGCGAAAAATTAGTAATACCTCAGAGTCTTTTTTCCGGTTACGCGGTACATTTTGATAGATTATTGATTAGGGCATCAATTCGTGTCTTATGTCATTGAGGACCTTCACCAATGTTTCGTGGAATTCAATCGTTTGCGATGATTTTTCATATGTGAATAAATAATGAAGCATAAAATTCATGTGTAGGATGTGTGACTCGATGTAAGATGAATAGCCTTGCAGGCATGTTTAGGAGTGTCTACATACCCTCGAGAATACGTATACACTCCATTTCTTACCTTTAACTAGTGATTAGTGCTATCATCGAGAATATGTGTACACTCTATTTCTCACCTTTAACTAGTGATTAGTGCTATCATCGTTACTGGGCAATTGCTCATTGTGTGGACGAAGATGTTCCTAAGAAGCCACAATAGTAAATATCGAGTCTAGTTGAAGCTTCATCATCCTACGTACACCATATAGAGTGTGCTTTTATATAGTTTACATTTGTTGCAGCTTGTACTTTTGAGTGGTTGTCTTGAGAGATCTATCTACTCATACTATTATAATCTTGGGATATTTACCCAGCAGACCCTGAAATCTTTCGAAATTACCTCTACGACCTTTGAAACATCCTAATTCCTCCCACGACCCCGTAATCTTGCTAACCCTTACCCTACAGACCCTGTGGTTAAGCTCCATCCATTTACCCGTTAAAACTAACCGAATTCCGTTATAGGATTTTACATTATACCCATTTTATTTGTCAAATTTACATTCAATGCCATTCTTCCTCTCCCTCCTCCTGCTATCTGTTCCCCACCCCTTGCCCTCGGCCCTCACCCTCCTCGCCGTCCTCCTCGAAGCCCCAACCCCCGCTGCGTCACCCGAAGCTCCAGCTACGCCGCCTGTAGCACCTCCTCTGCCCGTGGCCTCCCCTTCTTGAGCTCCCCTCCCACCGCTCGAAGCACCCCCGGCCACTGCCTCCCCCATCCCAAAGCTTCAGCAGCGCCGCCCGAAGCCCTCCTTCCCCGACCGCGCGAACCCCCTCCCCTCCCGCTGCGCCGCCCGTGCGAGGAGGGCGAAGCCCTCCTTCCCCGAAGCCCTTCTTCCCCATTCCCTGGCC
This sequence comes from Ottelia alismoides, assembly GCA_037367405.1. Taxonomy (NCBI): domain Eukaryota; kingdom Viridiplantae; phylum Streptophyta; class Magnoliopsida; order Alismatales; family Hydrocharitaceae; genus Ottelia; species Ottelia alismoides. The sequence goes on from JAZKJV010000689.1 coordinate 278,133, forward strand.
GCACAAACCCCCTCCCCTCCCGCTGCGCCGCCCGTGCGAGGAGGGCGAAGCCCTCCTTCCCCGAAGCCCTTCTTCCCCATTCCCTGGCCGCACAAACCCCCTCCCCTCCCGCACCGCCCCCGAAGCCCTCCTTCCCCATTCCGTGCGAACCCCCTCCCCTCCCGCTGCGCCGCCCGTGCGAGGAGGGCGAAGCCGTCCTGAGGCCCCGAAGCCCTTCTTCCCCATTCCCTGGCCGCACAAACCTCCTCCCCTCCATCCCCGACAACCTCCTCCCCTCCAGCCCTCGGTGGAACCCGACTCCGCCCACCTCCAACCTCCTCCCGCCCTCTCCTCCTCCAACTCCACCGACCCACGGGACCTCTTCAGCCTCTCCCTCCGCGTCTCCATCGCCGCGCTCCGCACCGTCACCGACGTCCCTCGTCAGCTCTCCTCGAGGGTCAACGACTCCATGGTGAAGGAGGCCCTGGACACCTGCACCGACCTGATCCAGGACGCCCTCGACAACCTCAACACCTCCCTTGCCCTCGTGACTCCCTCAACCCCTTGGGAGAAGATGGTGCTGACCAATACCAAGGTCGACGACCTCCGGACCTATCTCAGCGCCGTCCTCACCGACGTAGACGCGTGCCTGGACGGCTTCGATGGGACGAAAGGAGGCTTCCAGAAGAAGCTGCGGGAGGCTCTGGAGAACTCGACGGAGCTGGCCAGCAATAGCCTCGCCATCGCGACCCACATCCTGTTGCCGCCTGGAGCGGGCAACCGGAAGCTGCTGAGGATGGTGCCCCTGTAAGGTGGGGTCTTTTGTACATTAGAGAAACACGTATACGTACATGCTTGTGGTAATACGTACGTCAAGTGACCCCAGTAAAGAGAGAGGGAGATGATATTAACTCAAGGTTAACTCAAGAATTGACTCCAGTAAAGTTAAAATTGACGGCAGGGTCTGTGGGGTAAGACGGAGCAAGATTACGGGGTCGTGGGAGGAATTATGATGTTTCAAAGGTCGTAGAGGTAATTTCGAAAGATTTCAGGGTCTGCTGGGTAAATATCCCTATAATCTTTTGCTTATGCATATATATTTTTTAGAGATTAATGGGGCTGCCCCCGAGTTATTTTCAGCGTTTTTTTATTTTTTTTCTAAAAATATCGCCATGTATATTCATTCCTATATCTCTCCTATATGTCATTCGAATTTCGTCAGAAACAGATACTCCTATGGCCTCCATTCAGACAGTCATTTTTTAACGGTAATAGGATTTTTTAAATGAACACCATCTCGATGGAGGTCGTAGGAGTCTATGTTTCTGACGAAATTCGAATGTCATATAGGAGAGATATATGGATGAATATACATGATTTTATTTTTCAAAAAAATAAAAAAATACTGAAATACAGGGGCGGGGCAGCCCCATTAAATCCTAATTTTTTTATGGCCATGAACTTATGCATGTATTGTTGAAATAATGTGAATGAATGCAACATATCTTTTCATTGTAATTGTTTCTTTTCCTTTTGTGGTTGTTTTTTCGAATGTAGATCTAATATACATGAGATGGATTTGTTGATGGATTTTATATTATTTCGATAGTGATTTTTAAATTTTGATAGATTTATAATTTAAACATATATAAAATGTTCTTATGGTTAAATTATCAAGTGAAATTTTAAAATAAAAAATTTCATGGTTAAAAGGAAACAACTTTCAGTTCATTGATAAGGAGGGCTACAAATATGAGAGAGATAAATGAGATTGAATCCCATTTTATATTTTGCAGGAAGCTATTCAAGATCATGTGGAATTAAATTTATACATGTGATTTTCATTTTTAAAAGGGATTGGATTAGATTTTATTCCCTTCAGTCTGACGTCAGATTTATCGTTGTGGTGATATTTCTTCTCTCTACTATTCTCCATTGTTTGTTGATTTCTAGCACTGTATAGAGGGCTTGTTATCAACCCAGTGGTTTTTTTCCTCACATTGAGGGTTTTCCATGTCAAAAATTCTTGGTGCATATGTGATTGATTTTATGTGGTTGAAATTTTTTCATGGTTGTAGTTGAAATATTATGCATGATCCTCTTATCAACTTTGGTAATTTTTCACGATTTGATCTATACGAGCAATTTGTTCCCATCACTACTAGAATGGTGTAGGCAGAAGCTGGCACGAGTGACACCCTGGCGGGTGTCATCGTTGCACCAGTCGAGGGCTAGGAAAACTCCAACATTCCTCGAGGCTGCATATGTGTTGGAGGACATTTTTTACAAGAGTGACCTCGATGGTGTGGTTGTGAGGGAGACGGAAGTCATCGGTGGCTACAAGAGAGAGGAAGAAGGTAGCACACTTTGATGAGTTTCGAGGATTGTGCGACCGTGGATCGAAGTCTACGAACCATGTGATTAAGTACCTCGATAGGAGCTTCAGGATCGTTGTCAATGATAACAAGGCTAGGACCATGTTTGATGCACTAGTATGTTAATTGTGATTAGTAGCTAATTATGTGTGGTTTTCTTAATCAATGACATTAGAATGTTGAATGGGCAGAGCTCAGATTTAGGTGTTGATATTTTCTGGGGCATTGCAGCTAATGGATCAGTGGTGATCTGTGATGAGATGAATACGATGAAGGAGAACCGCGAGAGGTCCTTTGCTCCTTTTCCCACAGGTATTGTGCCAATGATTAATTTTTCTTTCATGAATTGTAAACTTTTGGTATTATTTCAGTGGTTACCTCCGCATGTAATAATTTTCGAGAGATTTTTGCTTTTGTATTTAGCTATGTTTCAACTAACATTTTTCTAATTTATCTTACAACAAATTAAAAGGTTTCATCTTTCAAAGAAAGCAAATAACGCAGGTTTAAGATTATCATATTACCCTTATAATACATGTGCATAATATTTATGTTTAAGGTTTGCTAAGACTATAACATTTCCCTTCATAACAAATAGACTTTCTATTGTTTGATGGTAAATCATATTGGATAAGAAATTGGAAATCGACATCTAAACGAATATGTGAGGTCAAAAAATGCGGTTCAACTCCCTTGCAGCTATAAGAGAAAGGAAGTGCACTGTAGGGATTTTTGCTGCTGCAAGGCCCTATTCAGAGCCTTGGATCTTGCCTGGCTATCGTTGAGCTAGACCTCATGATGTCTTTCTCCATCTTTTTTGATCCATCCCCTTCCCTTATGTTCTCAATCAAATCCCTCCTACCATTCCCTTCAAATTGATATAAACCTAATATGATCCATTCCTATATTATTCTCGACCAAATTCACATCGCTGCAAAACCCAAATGTGATCATATTAACTTTGCATCATGTTCTGCAATGTTCTCATCGTCCTGTTTCATTGTTCTTCTAGGCGATTGTTTCCAACATCAACGATCTCTTCTTTTGTTATTTGAGAAATCATGGAGTTCGTTGAAGTGTTGCTGTTTTTGTGGAAATCGATTTGGGTATGAAATATTCCTTTATCTTCATTTTGTTAAAGTTTGGTGTGCTTCATTTCCCACTATTATGTTTTTGTTTCATTGGATTTGTTTGTTTCTTTGGATTTGTTGTTCGCAGAGGTTTGGAGTGTTTCTATGTTAGTTGATGTTAATCAAACTCTATGTAATTTTAGGTATGTTCTTACATTCTTCCTCCTCTTTGATTTTGTTATGTTAATTTATTATTCTTTCTTTAATAGATTTTCAAATAGGAAGATGCGGATGATACATCCTTTTATGAATATTTTTTAGATCGATTATTGAAATAATTTTAGGGTTATTTCATGTAAGAAATGTACTTATTTTGCAGCAAATTTTCAGAAAATGATGATATTCATAATAAATTTATTTTCCCCTTTGTTCCTAATGTAATTTTAAAATTAAATGAAAGGTTTTAGAATAGTTTATAAATTACTTACATGTTGTAGTTTAATAACCATGTTTTTCTGTGTTTTGTGTTTTTTCATTTTGATTTTCTAAATAAAAAAGTGTGTGTATGTGTTGATTTGTAATTGTTAATGTAATTTCCTTTTTATTATTTTAATTTTATGGTCACAACTGTGATGATAATTCTGATGCCAAAATTAATGACTGGTCATATGTAGATAAAATGTCAACATTAATTTGTTTTAAAAAACCAAATACATCTTTATTGTGAATTAAGTAAATAATACAAAATTTATTGATATTGGTAGTTGATTTACCTTTTTGGATCGTACTTACGTTCATATATAGTTAGGTAATTTATGACATCTTCTGCATAATTACGTTGAATATTTATGTTTGTATAGTGCTTCCTAGGACATCTAAGTATTTGTTTTAATAAATCATGTTATTTGCCTTTTTTATTATTTTAAGTATATAATTAGGGATGTGATTATAATTCGAATGAACAGTGTGAAATAATTAATGATCACTTATATTTAGATAATGTGCGAATGTTAATTTGTTTGAAGGAACCAAAATGCAACATTATCGTGAATTAAGTTAACAATCCAAAATCCTTTGAGAATGATATATGATTGACAAAATTTTTGATTGTTTGTACTTAAATTCTTAGATGACCGATAATTTAGGGTGTGCCCATTTATGTTGTTAAAGTGTGTCGTAAGACATTTGAACCTTTGATGTAATAAAATGTTATGCGCTTGTTTAGCTTTTGCATAGTTAAGACTTTATACACTGTATAGTTTTGTATATATTATGTGATACTTATTGATTTTGTTATACAAACTTAATTCTTTTTATTGAGTTATTTTTAGATCTTCATAAATTTTCTTGGCTAGTTTTTTTTAAATGACAAAAACAACTTCTTCATATTGTATTGACATTATTGTTCAATGTGTAAGTATGTAATATATTCATATCAATTAGTGGTATAATATGGGGATTATTTCAGATAGCCAGAAATTACTTTAGTTAATTTATGATTAATAATTTGATCGACTCCTTCATATTGTATTTGAATTAGAACTATTCGATGTATATTTCATGTATGTAACTTATTTCAGATCGGTTATTGGCATAATACGGGGATTAACATAAGTAAGAAGTTACTTTAGGTTGTTCGTGATTAATAATTTATTTAAGTGATACACATGTAGTAGAAGTGTAAAAGTGAGATGTTGTTTGTGATACAAGTTTATAGTGAACTTGTACTGAAACGTTATAAATTTTAAAATAACTAAATGTTATTTTCTGAAACATGCAGGTTCATCTTCATTGCCATCACAATAATGGTGCTTATCGAACACACCAATCATTTTTTATTTAAAAGTTTTCTTGCAATATAATGCAGATATTATATGAATATCTGGAGCTCTCTATATGATCTATTGTAGATTGGGGCAATTTGCAAAAGCTTTAAGGAGTTCAACTGAAAAAAAAGATTAAAATTTCGGGTGCTAATCAAGTCCCCATTGTCAAAATCAGTTGTTGATCTACATATCCTCATGTTTTTTTTAATCAAGCGTATATATTATAATCATTATTTAATCATTATTCCCTCCTCAATAAAATGACCACTGCAACAAAATGGGTCATAACGTTATTTTTCTTAAAAAATGGTATTATATCATTCATTGATAAAATATAATGTCTATATTATTCATCGTAGTTTTTTTAAATTAACGATGAATGTCGTATATGTTACTATACAGTTTATTGGATCCTAGAGAACCATCGTAAGGCGACCCCTCTTTGTTCGATCGAACGATTAGTGGCATATAGAAACACATATCCACTGTTATTTTTAAAAAATTTAATTAATCTTCACTAACTATTGAACTAAAAAATTCATTATTGATTAATAAAAATTTGAAAAATAATAATGGCGAAGCAATGCTTTTGGTGTGGTGGATATATTAATTATGGTCTAATGAGGATTGAAAATATCACTATTAGATATGTTTTGGTGTGGTGGATATATTAATTAAATTATTTTCTTACCGTTGATAATTGCCACCCGTGATTCAAATTAACAAAGATCCCCATCACACAGCAATTTCAAATTTAAAAAAAAGGACCGTTAGCCTAGAACTAACGGCACTCCCATCACATAAAACACCGCTGGCAGTTTGGCACGACGTCCTTGCGCTCCTCCTCGAATTTGGGCACGAACAGCTTCAACACCCCGTTCTTCATCTCCGTCTTTATGCCCTCCAGCTTGTACACCTCCCCGGGCAGGTCGATCCTGCTGCTGTACCTCCTCACCTCCTCCTCGTCCCCCTCTTCCTTCCCCCCTCCCCTTTATAACCAGCGTGTTCTGCTCCACCGTCACCCTCACGTCCTCCTTTCCCAGCCCCGGCATGTCGATCTTCTTGTACAGCCCGTCCTTGCCCTCCCTTGCGCCCCACCCACGACGTCCAAGGCCCCTCGACGCCGCCGGCATCGGACCATCCATCAGACTGTCCATCATGTTCAGCACCTGCGTAAGGCTCCGCGACGGCAAGAACGGGATCCAACACATCTGCAACCGAGTCGGACAGATCAGCGGTAAATCTTATAGCACACAACTGAACAAACAATTCGTTATATGTTGTACAATGTATTGCAATGTCGTTACCTGAGAAGAACGAGGGAAATATATTGCCACCATGGCGTCGTGCGACGGCCGATTCGGCTGAGCGGCCGGTGACATCGGCTCCGCGCTCATTGGAGGGGTCGCGGCGGGTGACCACGGAGGTGAAGGTGAGGCGACCTGCCGCGGCAGCGCGAAAAGGAGATTGCGGAGGAACGTCGGTTGCGCCTGCTTCCTGAGAGCGAGCATTGTGTATTAGACTTTAGGGCTGATGTAGAGGTTTTTCGTCTGGGTTTATCTGCTCGGCGGAAAGCGGATGATGGCAATTTATCGTGGAGGGAGAGAGGTGGCGGGGAGAACGGGAGTGTTGTGGAAGAACGGGAGGTGGTGGTGAGCATGGAAGCGAGCAACACTTGCGAGCCCGATTAGCCGGATAAGGTGGATTTCTGCGAAATTCATACAACGATTGAGGCAGAAGCATCCCGAAGGTCCAAGGTCCTGCAAGAGCAATAGCCCTTGACGAGGCCGTCGCCTACGGCGCTGTCGTGCAAGCCGCCATACTGATCGGCGAGGGCATCGAGAAGGTGCATGGCTTCCTCTTGTTAGCAGAGGCAGGAGTAGAGGTTCCAAGTTTAGGATGGGTGGTGGGGGCGAGGGAGGAGAGGAGGGTGTTGACGGGTGGGGGTGGAGAGGTGCGTGACTTCCTCTTGAAGGCGATAGACGAGATGGAGGTGGAGCTACGGTGGGGGCGGAGGGACGCTGGTATCTTGAATGTTTCCGCCGAGGACAAGCTATGTCGCTGACGTCGTTCTCAAATTTGCCCCGGCTCCTCTCCTGCTCTGTTGCGTAAAGGTGAGACCTTGTCGATTCTTCATGGTTTTGGCCGTGGATTTGGAGACGATTCTTTAGACGCGTTACTCGATTTTTTCATGGGAGTTGTTGGATCCGCTTCCCGCTGCTGAAATAATTGTTGACGCTCGTTTCCCTTTATTTTGTTTCATGGGAGTTGCAATAATAATTCTTTGGACGGGTTACTCGATTTTTCTCATTATTTGTTTTCTTTGATTTGGTACTTTTTCGTTTTATCATGGAACTCGTTTCCATTTCTCATTGGTTTTGTTTACGACCATCCCTATAAAGTTGTGGTCTTTATTTTCTGCTGTGGTTTCTATTTTCTCTATTCTTTATAATGAGATGAGACGGAAAGATTGCAATCGGATTTTGATGATTTGCTTTTACTGGCAATGAGAATGTTTCCTAAGTGCTGAAACATTGGGGGGAGGAAGGCACACGGCCTCCGGGGGAGGCGGCAGAGGCAAAGACCTCTGAGGACGGAGGCGACGGCTTCCGGGGAAGGACGGAGGCGACGGCCTCCGGGGGGAGGAGGGGGAGTGGAGGGCCTCCGGGGGGTGGCGGCCTCTGGGAGGGGAGGCGGGAGGCGACGGCCTCCAGGGGATGGGGGAGGGGAGGGGGAGGCGACGGCCTCCAGGGGATGGGGGAGGGGACGGGGAGGCGTCGGCCTTCAAGGGAGGGGGAGGGGGGGAGGAGACGACATCCGAGGGGAAGGGGAGGGGAGGGGGAGGCGACGGCCTCCGGGGGAGGGGGGAGGGAGGCGACGGCCTCCGGGGGGAGGGGGAGGGAGGCGACGGCCTCCGGGGAGGGGGGGGGGGGGGAGGTGGGGAGGCGAAGGCCTCCGAGGGGAGGGGGAGGCGACGGCCTCCGAGGGGAGGGGGAGGGTCCGGGGGGAGGGGAGGCGGCCTCCGGGATGGAGTGACGGCCTCCGGGGGGATGGGGGAGGGGGGAGGCGACGCCTCCGGGGGATGGGGGGGAGGGGACGGAGGAGGGAGGTGACGGCCTCCGGGGGGGAAGGGGAAGGGGACGGCCTCCGGGGGGATGGGGGAGGGGACGCCTCCGGGGGGGATGGGGGAGGGGATGGCCTCCAGGGGGATGGGGGGAGGGAAGGCGACGGCCTCCGGGGGGAGGGGAGGCGACGGCCTCCGGGGGGAGGGGGCAGCGGAGGCGACGGCTTCCGGGGGGGAGGGGGGGGGGGGGGTGGGGGGACGGCCTTGCGGGTGGAGGGGGGAGGCCGGCCTCCGGGGGGGAGGGGGGGGGGGGAGGCGACA